>PVIW01002096.1:0-240991 GCA_004026585.1 Noctilio leporinus
TCTACCTCTCCCTCCCCCCTACCCCGTTCCCCTGACCACTGAAGGCCTATTCCTTGTATTCATATACTTGGTTCTGTGTTGGTTGTTGTTAGTTTTGTTCATTATTGTCCCGTAAGAGGTGAGATCATATGATATTTGTCCTTCACTGACTGGCTTATTTCACTAAGCATAATACTCTCCAGTTCCATCCATGTTGTTGTGAAACACCTTTTAAGACACATGCAGAAATAACATTTAATTCAGGCACCTCATGGTCAATCAAGTTGACATGTAAAATTCACCATCACACTGCCTTTATACTATTTCAACTCTTCAACCATGCAAATTTTATGACTGTGGACAATCCCACATCTCTTGGAAAGGAAACAATTTTATTGACTAGAATACTCCATTTCTAGCTGCACAAAATATATTTGGGATTTGGAGTGTACCTTTCATCTTCTAATAAGCATCTTTCTTTTGAAAGCATAATGCACAATATGAATTCTCTTTAATATGTATTCCTATTTTTTTCCTAACCAGCCAGCTATGCTACTTCATAACTGTTTACAGCACACAAACTGATAGGAAAAACTTTCTGAGACCTCTTTCTGACACCAAGCCAAGGACCATCACTGGGCACTCCTTTACCAACTAAGGCTGATCAGTTGAAAATAGAGAGAGCAACAGAAAAAGCCAAGAACGATATGATTTCACTTATATGTGGGACATAAAATGGAAAGCAACAACTGAACAAACAAGAGAAACAGACATAGACAACAGTATGCTGTTTATCAGAGGGGACAGGGAGGAGGGGTAATAGAGGGTAAAGGGGTTTAAGTATATGGTGATGAATATTTCCAAAGATTTCCTTTGGGTGTTAAATACATAATGCAGTATACAGATGATGCATAACAGAACTGTACATTTGAAACCTGTATGATTTTATTAACCAATGTTACCAAAAAAATTTTAAATAAAAGTTATATTTATGCTAAAAAATGAAGAAAATACAGAGAACTGCTAACACTGGAGCTTAAGGAAAGCATTTTCAGTTTATCTGCCCTTTTACATATCACTTGGCAAAAAACAAAAAAGAAAAAGAAAAAAAAAAAAAGGAAACAATGTGTTGAAAAGAATAGAAACCATGAAACCATATCTTACCAAGCACAATTAGTTTCTGATAGTCAAGTAATCATAAATCTATTAATGGAGATCTTTATTTTTTTTTTTCTATTTCTATCCCTGTGGAACAGCCTCTTCAAAACTGCATTTCAAGAAAATGAATTTGTTCTTACTTCCAATCTAAGCAAATAACTGCAAGAATATGAAAAAAGTCCAAAGAACTTCTTAAAAGAAGAAGATTTAAAACAGAACGAAGAGTTAAATGCAGGTAAGAATGATTACAATCTGGCCTAGCGGAGGAGGCAGGAAACCCAGAGGGACCAGGAGCTGGGTGGGCACTGTGGCTGGGATCACCGCCATGGAGGTGGTGAAACACAAGATCCAAGTTCTGCAGCAGTGGCCTTGATGCAGAGGAGAGGGCTGAGCGCCTCCAACGGAAGGTGGAGGGAGAATGGAGGCCGGGGAACAGGCTGAGGCTGAGGTGGCCTCCTTGAACCACAGGATCCAGCTGTTTGAACAGCAGCTGGCCCGAGCTCAGGAGCGCCTGGCCACTGCCAGCAAAAGCTGGAGGAAGCTGAGAAAGCTGCTGATGAGGGTGAGACAGGTAGGAAGGTTATTGAAAACCAAGCCTTAGAAGATGAAGAAAAGATGGAACTTCAGGAAATCCAACTCAAAGAAGCTAAGCACATTGCAGAAGAGGCAGATAGGAAATACGAAGAGGTGGCTCTTCAACTGGTGATCACTGAGGGAGATTTGGAATGCTCAGAGGAAGGAACTGAGCCGGCAGTCCCGTGGCGGAGAGATGAATGAGGAGATCAGACGGATGGACCAGACCCTGAAGTGTCTGTATGCTGCTGAAGAAAAGTACTCTAAAAAGAAGACAAATATGAAGAAGCCGTAATATTCTTCCTGATAAACTCAAGGAGGCAGAGACCCATGCTGAATTTGATGAGAGATCAGTAGCCAAGCTGGAGAAGACAACTGATGACTTGGAAGATAAACTGAAATGCACCAAAGAGGAACACCTCTGTACGCAAAGGACACTGGACCAGACTTCGCTTGACCGGAATGAGATGCAGAGCACCCCACTCCTGCCCTGTCACTGCTCCTCCCTCTGACCCCAACTCCGCCTGAGGCCATCTGCCAGAAGCTGACCTTAAAACCCAGGGCTGACCTTTAACCGGAAGGCTGCTTTCTCCTTTTGCTTCCCCTCATCCCCCACCCTTACCCAGTGTCTTTTTCCCCAAACTGTCCCTGACTCTCCCAGAGAGTCTGGGTGGGCTAGAGGTTGAGCACCTTTGGGAACAACATTTAAGGGAATGTGAGCACAATGCAAACATGTTGTAGCAATATTTACAAAAACATTCCAAATCCACAGTTCTCAAGTAGCAGTCTAATCCCTTTCTCACTTTTAGAAAGTAATTTTTCAACTGAATCCATATTGCCTTCTCCCTAGAGGAGCGAGAGCAGCATGGGCCCGCCTTACTGAGGGCCAAACAGAGCCCAGAGAAAGACTCCACTATGGGGGATCATTGCTTTGTGCAGAGTACCAATCAAAAACCAGAATGATGATTCCATGCGGACTTAGCCAAAAATAAAAAAAAATTTTCCTGATCAGGTTTCAGCATTAAGGTATTTTTGGGTCATTTTCTTTTTTTAATCAGAAGCGACCAAATTAAAATGGTGATGCCTCTCTGTCTGAGACCACATCCTTGTCCAATCTCTACCCCTTCTCGGTGGTTCGCAAAATGAATCACATGCCCCTTACGTTGAAGTGAGCAGTTACTTGCTCTCACATCTCCTTGAAAGAAGGAAAATTACATTTTTGCCTATGATTTAGCCGTATGGAATTCATCTCATCACCCGTTTCTGGGTCTGAAGCTACTGTCTCCAAAAATGCCATCTCATTGTGTGTCGTATCAGCTAGTGCTGGAGAAATCTTGAATAGTCTATGTACAAAACTTTAAATTTTATATTATTTTGAAACTTTGCTTCTTTGGGGTTGGGGCACACTGGCCACCCCAGCTGGCTGTGAAAGCTCTCCCAAGTCTGGGCTGGCTGTGGGCTGATCTTTTGTTTCTTTCCTTACCCAGTGCCCCCCTGTTGGTGAGGTTTCTGTGAAGTCTGTTAGCTGCACATCCTGCAGCTTACTGGCTTATAACGTACTCTCCTGTGGTGTGGTCACTTTGGGGGCTGATTGGGAAGAAGAGAAACCAACAGGGCAACTATTTTGATACTGAAAATTGACAAAACATCTTTTTAAAATAGAGAACCAGTCCCTCCAAAAAAAAAAAAAAGAAAAGAAAGAAAAGAGAATTATTATAACCTTAACAAAAATGGCATACTTTGGTTAAATGTGTTTTTATAAATATAATCACAGGTGTGTATGTGCGTGCATATATATATGATATATATATATATATATATAATATATATAATATTTGCAAGATTGCAAGACTTGCAATAATTTCATATTTGCAAGAATGTTATAAAACTAGTATCAAAAATCCTAAATAAATAATTGAATAAATAAGCTAATGGGAGAAGGGAACGCTCTTCCTTTCAGTATAATTCTAATTTTTAAATGTAGAATGATAGACTAGGAAATCACCATTTGGGAAACACTGCAAAAATAATTATCTCAAGCTGAAATTAATGGCCAACTGTATGATCAGAAATAGGGTATTTGCATTGTCTCAAAATACTGATCAGTGACAAAGTGAAAGATAATATCTTTATATTATTAAAACTTGGAACACATCACTTCAATTAAAAGATCAAAGTTAGCATTATATAGATATCAGGTGATCCTTGATATGATAAACTGGAAAGGACACATCATTTTTGTAGGATCCTTGCCAAGAATAAGATACTTAAATAAAGCAAAAGGATTCTTCCAACACTAACTAGGGGAGGCCAATTTCATAAGAATCTCTCATAATTTCTTTTTAACCATCTCTAAATGAAATTAATATAATAGAAAATAAATCTCTAAATAATATATGTGTCTGAGGTTATGTAAGATGACATAAATTACAATCAGAATTTATCAGTTTGGGTGCTTTGAGTTAAAATGACTTAAATAGTAAGGGCATCTTTAACTCCATAGACACAATTAATTACATCAGAAAAAAAAGTATTTATTGATTTTCCCCAGTATGCCACCACAATTTATTTTCATAACAGAGACAAGATTTAGCTAGAAAGGATATAAATGTGTCACAAGGCTTTTGTAAAATATTCTTAAAACCATATATCAAAGCCCAAACATTTATTTTTAAAAATGCAATAAGTAATTGGGGTAGAAAACATGGACCTAAAAAACATCTAACACAGGTGTAGAAAAAGTATGCATGGAGTCAAATGACTACTAGTTACCTTTGGATATGTAATCCAATTACCTCAAAAGCTAGCATATAAAACAGCAAGCATTATCTTCAGACTTCTTCTAGGTCAGGATCTAGTAAGGGTTTAGCTGGTTGATTCTGCTTCAAAGCACTTCATGGGTTGCCACCAGAGGCTCAGCTCCAGCAGGATTCAGCCCCAAGTTCTTGGGGGGCCTCAGTTCCATGCTGGCTATTGATTAGAGACCTCAGTTCTTTGCCACACAGTCTCCTCCATAGGCTACCTTAATTTCCCAAAAACATGAGTGACCCAAGAGAGCAAGTCAGGACAACCATACCAGAACCTACAGAAGTTTCTTGCTGCCTAGTCTCTGAAGCTGCACATTGTCAATTCCTCTGTGTTCTATTTATTAGAAGAGAATAACAAGTCAGACAATACATAAGGGGAGGGTAATTAGGGTCTAACTGCCAGATGAAAAGTACCAAATAACTGGTGGACAAACTTTAAACCCCCACAAATGGTGTCACATGTTTGCCCAAGTGTCATGTCCTTTACCTGGAAGTGGGGATTCCTTTGGCGGCAGTCTTGCTCTCACGAAGCCACCTTTCCAAACTGCTCAGGAGGCCTCTACCTCATGTTTGACTGTTCCACCTAATGGAGTCTCCTCATTCATAATCATGCAGAACAAATTCTAGTTAAATTTTCTTATTTCTAAATTTCCGTTTTCACTCCTTCAGAAGTAAATGAAAGTGACAATGCATGCTTATAATTGCTTTGTGCAACTGGTAACTAGAAGGAATTTCTTTACTCTAGCTTAACACATTTTCTTCATTTTGCAAAGTAAAATTTCTGATACTACGGCAGAGTTGGCTCAATTATTATAGACATAAAATTGACACAAAGTTAGAGAAGCACATGATCCCTAGATGGTTACTGTAACTAGATAGATTGTAAAATAATAATTTAAAAGTGGATATTTCTGCTAACAGCTATCACTTCCACAGACTGAAATGTCAGAGGCTAATTTTTCTAAATCATACAAAAATATATATCTTAAATTGTGGATTAATAAATTGTTCAAACCTGTATTTTTTCTTTTCATACTTTGGGGTATCATTTTAAAAGGTATCCATTCATAATAACTAACAAGATATGTGTTTATTTGTGGAGCGATACACAGGAAAATTTCACCTTGGAGAATAAAAATACGTACACCTTAAAAAACCTGAATACTGATAATTAAATTATGCTTAAGCTTTCTAAAAATACGCTTACACCTTCTCCATACTGGTGTATTATGTGCTACATATTAAATTAATATGTGTTTATGAAAATGTTGTTGCTACAATGAACACAAAGTAACTCATTATATACATTGAAAGTCTACTAGAAATTTAATCTTCAGCATCACAGAAACAAACTTCCCTTTAAAATCAAGAACCACCCTGGCTGATGGCACAATGGATAAGGCACTGGCCTGTGAACCCAAAGGTTGCTGGTTAGATTCCCAGCCAGGGCACATAATCAGGTTGCAAGCCAGATCTCCAGCCAGGTCCGTAGCTGGAGGCAGGTGAAAGGCAACCATACATTGATGTTTCTCTCTCTCTCTGCCTCTCCCCCTTCCCCTCTCTCTGAAAACAATAAATAAAATCTTTTAAAACTATCAAGAACCTTCTTACTGTATCCTTGGCCAGTGAACGGGGAAGGCTTTTCCAAACTTTCTTGCTCATAAAAATTTCACAGTGTGTGGGTTAAAAATGACATATCTCTATGCGTTGCCCCTGAAACTACTGAATCAGAACTCCAGCGGGTGAGTCAAGACATCTGTATTTTTTTCGGAAGCCTAGCTTATTCTTTGCACAGAGTAGGTTTGATAGATACTGATTTCATCTTAAGCACTTCTGGTAGTAGCTCCTATTACTGTACCCAACAGGTCTTCTAAGGCTCTACGTGTTTAGAGTCACACTGCTGAGTTGAACTCCGTGGAACCTCTACCACTTTGGCCTTCTAGGGCCATTCTAAGTACTAAATCTAAACTCTTTACCATAGAGAATTGCTTCAAACATTTGAAGAGAGCTAACTCTCTGTTCTTGCCACCCCTACCCCTTCAATGTGTCCTTTTCTTAGATGGACAAGCTCCAATTTCCTCACACAGTCTACACACAATATGATTCCCAGAACCTTCCTCATTCCAACATTCCATTCCTCCTCCTCTATCCGTCTCACATTTGCCAACATTATCCTTGCCTATCTCCTTACAGAGAACTGAACCCAGCCTCCACATGGGCTCTGATCAGAAGGAGGACGTGTTGTCTATGTAACAATCTAAATTCCTAATAATTATCTGACATACTTGTTACTCTTCTTGGCTCACATTGAACTTACAGTTCATTTAAAGCTCTCCATAGTCTGGTATTAAACTGCTCCTAACACATTATCAATGACCTTGCCCTGCCATATTGCCTGAAAAATCTCTTAGACTCAAAAACTTTACTTTTAATTTCATGAAATTTCAACTTATGAATGTTCTTCAACTGTTCCAGTAGTGCAGAAAGCAAGGGCCTGTTGAAAAGACAAATAAGGTAGATAGCAAAGGGAGCTATGTAGCGCACCTCACTCTCCGAGTCTCCCTCTAATATTTAGAAAGAAAATGTATATTCAAGAAGATTAGGGAAAGAAAGGGAAGAGTATAGTGAAGGAACTAGTACAAATGGCCCATGGACATGGATAACATGTGGGGATTCACTGTGCGGGGAGGAGATGGGGTGGGTGGGGCAGATGAGAGCAGTGGGGGAAAAAATGGGACAAATGTAATACAACAATAATTAAAGGGCTGAATCACCTGGGTGATTTGATGTTTTGCCAGAAAAAAACTGCACAAGATATGATGCATAAGCTTGCATGTTGTTCTGATGAAGCTGCCAATGACCAGTAGGCCCATAGCTGCAGCCTTCTGAATCATTTGAATAGTTTCCGTAGAGGAAAGTTCAAACTTAATGCAAAGTCTGATGCAGATTCATCGCTCTATTTGATCAGTCATTTTGAATGTGAAAGCCACACAGGCCACATGCTCACTCAATGTGGCATGTACTGCCCCCACTGACTAGTACAGTGAAGTCATCTCTGTCCACTCATCCTCATTCCAGTCTACTCTCTTTGGCTGCCAGGTTACACTGATGTCCTGCAAACTGTTCTCATTACATTAACAAAGGTTGGACTTTTTCCAGGCAGATCTCATGTACATATAAATCTTATCATGTCCACAATAAAATGAACTTACCGCCTATGAGAGGAAGTAATAATAACAACAATGTTAGTCATACGATAGGGATAATAATATCTGTAATGGGGTACAGAGCATGGGTCCCTGAAAGCAGAGAGACAAGGAAGAATGCCCACAGAGTGGAAAATAAAGCATTTGAGACCCATTGCAAAACAAAAGCATATTAACACCCTATGCTTTTCTGAAGGGAGGAGCTGCAGAAGCTACTGGAGGCAAATTGTGTGCATTACAGTGAGCACTGCACCAGCAGTGACTCTGCAGAGTGACTCATGACTGAGCTGGGGGCAGGGGTGGGGAGGAAGCTTATAAGGCACCTACATGAGCTTCAGGGGCCAGATTCTCAACCAGGATGTGTGTGTGTGACTGGGGACTCTTGCCCTGACTAAATACAGCAAAGAGAGGCTCAAAGATACTGGGGAGCTGACAAACATGGCAGACACTAATGCATTGTAGAAAGAGCTGGATGTCTGGTTGCACAGGAAGTTCTGAGTCAATCCTTTAAAACTGGAGCATGCTGAGAAACACAGCAATGGCCTGTCTGGAAAGCAGGAGGCCAGTAGGTCCCCTGGACACATTCTCAGCAGCCTTCCCAGCAGCAGAGATCGTGGTGCTGTGGGGTACCTGCCTGGCCAAGCACACAGACACAGGAGAGAGGCTTGGAGCTGAACTGCGACCAGGAATGCAGGGCTGCAGACTTCTGCTGTTCTGAAGGACAGCACTTCTGAGTGGCTTGTTCTAAAACGGGTCTGGCTTGTCAGAGGGAGGCTGGGATACTCATTTTGGGGGTGTTTTAAAGGGAATGGGACTTAACAGCAGAAATCTGCCATTATCCTAATTCTGTATAACCTTTAAACAAAAAACCACTTTCCTTTGTCACCAAACTTTTGCCTTGGGAGTCATGCTGCTTTGTTGGAGGGTAATAGAACATCACAACTATTCTAGGACACCATTGGCTGGTTCTGTAATATACTCATCACAACAATTGTAATGCCCATAATATTTAAAATATTTATATTGTAATATTAGATAATGATCATGATAAAAATGACATTTTGCCCAACCAAGGAATAGTACACAATTATGTACCAAAGATAATACATGATATATCATGCCATAATGTTTTACACACAATCTACATGTCATATTATTGTACTGTTTTCCAGAAAACATGTATAAAATATATAATAATCTATTTTATAGTTGAGAAAACTGAGGTTCAATTAACTTGCTACCATTATCAATTTTGAATGTTTACTGGATGCCAAGAAATCATGTTACATATTTTTGTTACTGATGTTGCCTAATTTAATTCTCACAACTCCATGTACTAAACATGAACATATCTGTTTATAGCTAAGGAAATATGGAGACATAAATTAAATGTCACTTAACTACTAGTAAGTGGAAGATCAAGATATGAGCTTAGGTTATTTGCTTCTGAAGCTCATGTTCTTACCACTATGATAATTAGGAATATTACATTGTGGGCAAAAAAATGTTTTAGTTGGTTGGAAGCTATTGAGGGCTCTCATCATCAATAGAAAGAACGGGGAACAGGTTGAGAGTGGCAGGAATCCAGGAAATATCAGAGGGCTAGAATAATGAAATCATAAGGGCAGATTCATAGCAGAGACAGACTAGTCAGGGAGCCTTTAGTAGATAAAATATAGTCATTTCTTTCATTCTTGCTCAGTCACTCAAAATCTGGCCTCGGAAGAGTCCAAGTAGCAGAATAAAAGCCATGTGCCTATAGCAGGATGTGAGAAGAGGAGAAGAGGAATCTGGCAGAGAAAGCCCTCAGGCATGACGTAGGCTTCTGTAGTAGAAATGTGGGGACATAGGTATTACTTACTTGACCAAGAATAGGGGGTAGATCATCTACCCTCCTAAGAGGGGGGAAATGACTGTTAGAATGTTTCCTCTCCAAAGAGGAAAAAGTCCCAATAAACACCATATCTTCAAAAAAGAATTACCAGAAAGAAAAATAGAAAGTTAGGTAAAAAATAAAAAAGTAAAAAGCAACTAGTAAAAAATGATCGCAAAATGATGTAGGCCTCCAAAAAGCATAGAAAGCCCTGGCCAGATGGTTCAGTTGCTTTAAGAATTATCCCATACACTAAAATGTTGCAGGTTCTATTCTCTGTCAGAGTACATAGATAGGCTGCAGATTCTAATCTTGTGAGGATGTGTTTGGGAGGCAAATGATTGATGTTTCTCTTACATTTCTCTCTATCTTTCCATCTCTCTCTCTCTCTCTCTCTCTCTTTCTCTCCCCTCCCCCTTCTCTCTCTCTCTCACTCACTTATTCATCAATAAACATATCTTCTGGGGAGGATTTTCAAAACAGCACAGAAGTTCCAAATAATCAGTTGTTATAGGCTCTTAGATTGATTTGACATAATTTAGCAAATCCTGTGATTTTTTTCACATAAATTTGTTCTGTGCATTACTACTAAATATTTTATTCAGTCTACTATGTGCAATATACTGTGGTGTTTACTGAAGTACAATAATAATTTTAAAAAAGCATTGCCCTACCCTCAGAAAATTTATGTTTTATTGGAAATATCAGTAAGAAAGCAGAACCTCAAAAATTGGCATGGTAAGTACCACAAGCAGCTTAAGTGCAGGAGGTTATGGAGACCTAGCCAATGGAGGAATCAATGATACACTTTACTACCACGCTACCACCAGGAAAGGTGGGTTGGATCTCAACATGTACTGATCCAGCTGCTACCACCTGATGTTACTAAACCATTTTTGCTCAAAATATCATGACTGAAAGTAGGCATGTTTCTTCATGAAAAGACTGACTCTAAAACATTGTTTGTCACCCAAGTTTATCTTATTTTGAATACTCTAAATAGTCTGTTCATTCTAACATTAGCCTGTAGGAGGAAAATTTTTGTAAACATTCTTATTTAAATAAGATTAAATTTTTTCTTTTTCTTCTAAGTTGGTGCTTCTCAAACTTTCATGTAACCAAAAAAATCACTTGATCTTCTAAACTGTAGATACTGATTCAGTAATTCTGGAGTGGATTTGATATTCTGAAGTTGATGCTGCTGGTTCATTTTGTGTTGCAAACTTATTCATAATAACAGCACATCACATTTTAACAGGTTCTCCTTTCTTTTCAATGTGTTTTTCATTAGTCCTACATAAAATCCTATGAATTTGCTAACAACAAAAAAAATCTATCTTTGTCAGAATTTTATTGATATGAAAACTCTGAAGCTAAGTTTTGTGGAACATTGCATATGTAGCTTGTTGGAAATGAAGGCCACAATATAAGAACTCAGAAGCCTTGTGCTCTCCCTGCCATAAATTCAGAGCTTTCTCCACTTTGAATAGCAGTTTACTTAATTTTCATTTACACTAATACTACTGATTTATTGCTATGATTTTGTTTTCATTTTGTTCATTTTTGTTACTCCTTATCAATTCACATTACAAAAGCAATTATAATTAGTACTTAAATTTTCAACTAGTCTTTTTATGAATAGTATTTAACCTAGTTATTTCATTTGTAATAATGTAAATACAATATTTACCTACATAAAATTTTAGCTACTAGATGTCCCAATAGTTTATAATGTGGACTTAGAAATAACCATGGGATTGTTAAAACAACCTTAGTAAAGCCATTGAAACACAAATAAGAAATTACGTTGTAGGAAAAGCTTTTCAATGCTTATATATTAAGCAAACAAAAATGCTACCATTTAGCAATTTTTATTAAAAAAAATGTATACATACTTACACATATGGGTTTATGTGTATTCATATATATTTATACTTATATACCAAGTAGAAAGAAATGCACTAAAACATGAGTAATCTTTACTTTCCTGAGTAATTTTTACTCTGTATGTAATTTCTAAATATTCTTTAAAAAATTTCATTTTATTTTAAGGATGGAAAGAAGGAAGGAAGGAAGGAAAGAAGGAAGGAAGAAAGGAAGGAAGGGCTTAATTTAAGTGTAGTTCATTGTACTTTATAGCTGTGTAATGGAAGTTCCATAATAGTGATTGAGTGAAAGAGAGACAAGAAGACTGGTAAGACAGATCTGATTCTGTTTTGATGAATTTTCTTTTCTCTAAGGAGAAATAAAGCATAAAAGACCGGACTAGACATGGCTCCTATTTGAAACAGATTAAGGGCAAGCCAGCTAGGCTGCTGTGACTAAACCAACCTATAAAGAATACCAAAATATCACTTGGACAAATCTAAAATTGATTGCCAGTTAACTTAGATCCCTACAATACATTTTTCCGTAAATAGTGAAATATAAAACGATTAATTCCCCTCCCGAGAATGGAAAATAAAGAACAGCAAACACGTTTTCCTTGAGTTTTCTTTAACACCATTAAATACATTGAACACATTCTCAACATGAACAGAAATTAAGCCTTTGACCTGCCCAGAGCCAATGTAGTTTGGAAGGTTCTGCTTTTGCCTTATTTCAATAATCTTATTTGTTTGATCTGGTAACTTGGCTTTATTTTTACTTTTTTAAAAGATTTTATTTATTATTTTTAGAAAGAGGGGAAGAGAGAGAGGCAGAGAGGGAGAGAGGCAGAGAGGGAGAGAGACATCAGTGTATGGTTGCTTTTCACCTGCTTCCAGCCATAGACCTGACTGGAGACCTGGTTTGCAACTTGGTTATGTGCCCTGGCTGGGGAATTGAACCTGCGACCTTTGGATTTGCAGGCCGGTGCCTTATCCATTGTGCTACCAGCCAGGGTTAACTTGGCTTTATTAGAAGACATTCAAGCACAATTATTTAGCTACTGTTTTAGTTCTGACTTTCTAAGAAAGTTTTAGGTACAACAGAAAGTTTAAAAATAAGCACATATACTAAAATTGGAACGATACAGAGAAGATTAGCATGGCCCCTGCGCAAGGATGACACACACATTAGTGAAGTGTTCCATATTTTTTCTTAAAAAAAAAAAAAAAAAAAAGAATTGTATGCTAGTCATCTTAAGGTATAACTAAATATCCTTGAACTAGAAAGAAACAACAGGGTGGATCAGGGTCCTATCAAAATTATACAGAATTGCCTTTAAATTTGTATCTGAGTGGTTTTGTAGACCATTTTTAATTTTACTTATCTAGGCTTCTATTTGAGATTTTATTTAAAAACGAGAGAGAGAGAGAGAAGACAACCTACATCTGTATCTATGTATATATCATCCTTAGGACTTTGCACTGCTTCAAAAGCAGAAACCTTATGTATTTCATCTTTGCAATCACATAGTTTAACATAGCATATTACACAGAATCAGTACAGAATATATATTTATCATGTGGGTGAGTAAGTGGATAGATAGCTGGATAGAAAGAGAAATAGACATGAGCCTATTCCTAAAGACTTGGATGTCAGGACTGAACCAATTTAGTAAGAAAAAAACAAAAACAAAAAACAAAACAGCTCATGGTACCTATTTCAAGCAAAGTAAATAAAGTTCTAAATGTTGTGACCAGGTTCTAAAGCACATGCCTTGAGATGTATACAACTTGTATGATGACTAACCATTTTTAATCCTGGTCTTCTTTTATCCTCACTCTCTTAATACTCCACAAGCCTTTCTAGGAAAGGTCTATAAATAAAATTCCCTTCTATCCTCATTGTTCATTGATCAGGAATAACATAATGACACCTTCTTTTATTGCCCCCAACACTCCATTTATAAAACATTTTCACACCATCATTTCACAGCAATCATATGAACTAAAGATAAGGAAATTGAGGTGGAAAGATGAAAGGAGTGTCTACCTTTACAGTTAGTGTTAGAGGCTGTCTTCAGACTCCAACCTTCTGAACACAAATCCAGTGTCCTTCCACCAGCCACACACACATCAGCTCCCCAGGCCTCCCGCCAGTCTTAACAGAGTTACAAAGAAGGATTCTAACCTGCTAGTCCCACTGCTGTGTCTGCATTCCTTATTTTCTGCTAATTACCACACTTGCCATCAATACTGCATACTTCAGGGAGAGTGACAATGTAACTTCCTTTTCTCAAGACATGTGAAAGCTTCCAGTCCAGAAGGGCAAGAGGTCTGGAGCAAACTGTGGGAAGGACTGTGGCAAAGATTTCTCCTACAGTTGGCAGCCCGTCTTCCCCTAATGTTGAATGAATCCAAGGATGGAAGAGGTAAGATAGGATGGAGAACTGTATGTATAAGACTTAAATGTTCCTCCACGTACCTGGTGAAGTTGACATCTTTGGGATTTAGTTGGATATTGCTGCACTAATAAGGTAGGGAAAGAATGCCTCTGAATAGGCAGGATTCATCAGGCAGTTAAAAATGTTATCAGAGAGACTGAAATTGAACAGGAAGCATGAAGGCTTCAAAACTGTTCTTGCTGTTTAACTGGGGGAGCTGCTCCATTAGCTCAGCTAATTGAACACTCCGTTATCTCACTTGGATTGTCACTACAGAAGAAAAAAGGGCTGTATTTTTGCTCCCTGAAACAGAATCTGAAACCAGTGAAGAGAGGCAGGAGACAGGATATTTGCCGATTACTTTATTTTGATATTAGATCTGTGACCAGAATTATCTGTGCTCAAATATATCCTTTTAGACACGTTCATCCACAAGCAATCTATATTATAATTGGCAAAATGAGCCAAGAGGAAATAAAAACAGAAAAGAAGAAAATTTGCCAATACATAGGGAAAAAAATCTGAGTAGTATTTTATTTAATGATGCAAGCATATAAAATAAGATGTGCAGCTCTATTATATCTAAATAAGAAATGTGAAAAGGTAAAGGTAGAAAAATTACTTTTATATTTTCATATCTGTGTTTTTAGCTTTATGCTTTTGATTTTCCAAAATTTAAAAATAAACAAATTTCTCATGATTTAGAATTGAGTTTAGAGGGATCTGGTCAAGATGGCAGCATAGGCAGACATGGCTTACCTCTTTGCACAACAATATCAAAATTACAGCTAAACTATAGAACTACCATCAGTCAGAACCATCATAAATTGAGTTAAATAGAAGTCTGACATAAAACCACATCTATACAGATGGTTAGGAGGGGCACAGGTGTGGAACAGGCAGGATCTCACCCACATGTGGTGATAAAAATTCAAGAGGGATATCTCAAGACAGCAGCCCTTGGTTCCAGTGTTAGGAAGATAAGTCCCTACAACTTCTTACTGAAAAAAAAAAGTAGGGATTGAGTCAGTAGATGAAACCCCAAGCAGTTCCTCTTAAAGAACACACACATGGACTCACCTATTCAGACTCACTCCCTCTGAGCTCCAGCACTTGGGTAGCAGCTTGAAAGGCACCAGTGGTGTACAGGGACAAATTCAAGTATCTGGCATCAAGGCCATCAGAGGTCATGGCTCCATTTCTAAACACTCCCTGCACAGAGCCAGCAAGTTGGTGCCAGGTCTGAGACTCCATCAACTGGCTAACACTGTTTGACTCACTTTGGAGATCCTCAGAGACCCCACTCGACCCAGGCTGCTTTTCCATATGAATGGCTGGTTTTGGCTCCTGCTTCACAACTTCCTAAATTCTATCAAATAAGCAACAGCTGGCCTCAGTGAGCTCCAGGCCTGGCACTGCCAGAAGACAGCTTAGACTCACAGCTTGGCCTCACCTGGGAATCTCCAAGCCCAGCACAAGTAGCAGCATCTCAGATTGCTTTGTAGCTCAGGCAGGGTGTCCAAGGAAAAACAGGTGGGGCTGACCCTGGCCTGCACCACCCAAGAAATCTCAGGATAAGCACACCTATTGGACAGCCACAGTCCATGTTGCAGCAGCATTGTCCTGCCCCTGCACCACTGGTCCTCCACACAGTGGGTGGAGGTTGGACTGGTCATAGCCAGTCCTTGCAGCTGACTGGCCTGGGTACATCCCTCCCATTGATCTGCCAACAGCAACCAAGGCTCAACTATAAGAGAAGGGAGTACTCAGCTCACACAAAAGGCACACCTTGAGTATCCAGCTTGGGTGATAGGGGAGGCTGTGCCACTGGACCCTACAGGACACCTACTATAAAAGGCTATGCTACCAAGACATGGAGTCAAAGCTGCTCCACTCAATGCACAGAAACAAACACAGGGAGTCTGTCAAATTAAAGAGGCAAAGAAATGTGACCCAAATGAAAGGATAGAACAAAACCCCAGGAAAAAACCTAAATGGAGATAGCCAACCTATCAGATGAGGAGTTCAAATTATTGGTGATCAGGATGGTCAGAGAAATTATCGAGTATGGCTACAAAATAAAGAAAGAAGTAAAAGTTATACAAAGTGAAATAAATAAAAATATACAGGGAACCAATAGTGGTGGGAAGGAAGCTGGGATTCAAATGATTTGGAACAAGGAGAAGAAATGAAGATTCACCTGGAACAAAAAGAAGAAACAAGAATTAAAAAACAAAAACAAAAATAAAAAACAGGAGGATTAGGAACCTCTGGGACAACTTGAAACATACCAACATCCAAATTGTAGGGGTGCCAGAATGAGAAGAGGAAATGCAAGAAATCAAAAACTTATTTAAAAAAAATAATGAAAGAAAATTTCCCTAATTTGGTGAAGGAATAGACATACAAGTCCAGAAAGCACAGAGTCCCAAGCCAGTTGGACCTAAAGAGGACCACACTAAGAAACATCATAATTCAAATGCCAAAGGTTAAAAATAAAGAGAGAATCTTAAAAGCAGCAAGAGAAAAGAAGAGAGTTAACTACAAAGGAGTTCCTATAAAACTATCAACTGATTTCTCAAAAGAAACTTTGCATGCAAGTAAAGATGGGCAAGAAGTATTCAAAGTGATGAAAAGCACGGACTTACAACTGAGATTACTTTATCCAGCAAAACTATCATTTAAAATAGAAGGGCAGATAAAGTGCTTCCCAGAAAGGGTAAAGCTAAATGAGTTCCTCATCACCAAGCCATTATTACCTTAAATGTTAAGGGACTCATTTAAGAAAAAGAAGATAAAAACTATGAACATTAATATGACAACAAACTCACAACAGTCAACAACTGAATCTAAAAAATAATAATAGAAACAGAAACAAACTAAGCCACCAAGCAGAATAGGAACAGAATCATAAATATGGGAATCATTTGGAGGGTTATCATCTGGGAAAGGGAAGAGGAAGGGGAAGGAAGAAATGAAGAAATAGTTTGGGGATCAAGAAGCATAATTGGTAGGAACAAAATAGATAGGGAGATGTTAAGTAGAGTAGAGGAAAGGGTGAAGCCAAAGACTTACATGCATAACCCATGGACATGAACTAAGTGGGGGTAATTGCTGGAGGGAAATAGCATACTGGGAGAATGGGGCAAAAGGTGAAAAACTAGGACAACTGTAATAGCATAATCAATAAACATAGTAGAAAAATAATATTAAATATATCAATAATATATAAAATATAATATAAAAATATATACTAACAAATCAAAAAAGGAAAATAAATGACTCATAAATAATTAGAAAGTTATTATACATCATTAGTAATCAGGAAAAAACATATTAAAGTCCTCAGATAACATTTTGCTCCACTGCATTAATAAAAATTAAATTATTTGGCAATATCAATTTCATAGGATATAAATCAAAAATCTTTATAGGCTGCTGGAGAGAGTTCAATCATTGTGGAAAACCAGTTGGTCAACTTAATGTGTTAACTCAGAAGTTTTATGCCTAGTGAATCAGAAATTTTACTCCTATTCACATACACCAGAGAAAACCCTTCCCTCCATGAACCTGAAGGGACATTCAAGAATTTTCATATCAACATTTCTTTGTAATGGGGGGGGGGGTGTTAGGGGTTGAAACTGGAAATAATCTGAATGTTTATGGACAGAAGATTGGGTTATAAATAGTTGTACATTTATAGTCTAGAATATTCTACTGACATGTATTTCTCTATAGAAATACACATGGATTAACCTTAGAAACTTATTGTCAATAATTTTAAAAAGTGATCTTCAGAAGGATACACAATTTTATGTATTATTCAAAAGTAGGCAAAGTTTAAAATGTAGTAAAATTATATAGATAAACAAAGCAATGATACAAATACAATTATAGATATAGTTATTTATGGGTGAAAAAAGAGCATCAAATTGATGAGGGAGGAATAGGAATCAAGGAGGTTCGAGTCTTGATAATATTTCTTAAACTGAGAATTGATACACTAATGTTGGTTTTATTTGTTTTTAATCTATATGTTATACACTTTATTTTGTATATACTTAGTATTAAAACAATTTTATGCCTAGAACTCTTCAAATCTGTAATGTTTAAGAAGCTTAGGGCTTAAAAAAAATAAAAAAGCATGTTTATTTACCTGTCAATACCCTTCCCAAAAAGTAGCATCAGTGACTGTTATAAGCTATAAAGAAAATATGTAAATTAAGCATTCTGAGTTTTTCAGTCATTTTCTCTATTCTGAGTTATCTTGTTTTTTCTTCTCTATATATACATCTTACATATTTTTCATTTTTATTTTGATAAAGTGAAAAGTTTTCCAAGGGTCCAAACTTAGGAAGTTCACAGTGTGAAATTTATGCACTACTTTACATTCTGTATGAATCATCCTAATCCTGTAGCCTTTGCTTTCCAGTTTAGCACAGTAATCTGTTTCCCATTTACTTTTTAACAATAATATGAAGAACTTTTTAACTTAAATTTAGATTTTTCCATTTTGGCCATTTGAAAAAGTCATGTAATTTCATTGCCATTAAGATCTATATTATTCTTCTAAAGACATTTCATTGAAAATGAGAAGTTATGTTTGATTTTAATTTCACCACCCTTTTAGATCATGTATTAATATTAATAATTCCTGTGGAACTAACCTGAAAAGCCATGAAGATCAATATATGACTAAAAGATTTTTGCTTTGCTTTGTTTTGTTTTTCTTCTATCTTCATATTTTTTTGACCTTTAGAAGACTTAAAGTGGTGAATCTAGTTTTCAGAAAATGATTAAATACTCATGAAGTCCTTGTGCTGCTGTTTTCTTTGCCTAGATCAATCTACAATATCTTATATTTTGGTTGATAAATACATAGCCTTCAGACCCCATTTTGTTTTGTTTTGTTTTCTCAACTGGTGCCAGATTTTTAGCTAAGAAGATATTTAGAGTTAGGAAAAATAAGTATTTTCTCTGTTAATGGGTAAATACAAAAATGTTTTCAAAGAGAATGACCAGCAATTTCTGTTCTGTTGAAGTATGCGGAAAATAAAAATCAGTATTAAGCATTTTCAGCCAATAGATCTTTAAGATTAGTATACAACTTGAAAAAATAGAGTATAATAATAACATTTTATACTTTACTCACATGTTAGCTATATTTGGGTCAAAATTATTAAAATAATGCTTATAAAAATAAAACATGGTTCATCTGTATCTTTGAAAAATATTTTTGCATTGTATTTTTTCCTTAGTAGCTCCAAAAAAAAAAAAAAATGTCAGGTATTTTTAAACCACAGAAATAAAGGCATTTGTGTTATTATTCTTTGAAGTGCAGAGAACAGAATAAATTAACTAATTAATTCATTAATCCTTTTACCTTTGCAAAAATCTACAATGAGCTTATGTTTTGCATACTGCCCATTAGCAGGTTAGTAATCATCCTAATTAGAAACTTTTTGGTACCTTGTCAAAAATGATAAACATCATCATGTCCTGTTAAATAAACTGTAAATTAACATATGAAAATCCAAAAGGCACCATTATTCAAACATAATTAAGTTACCCAAATGTCAAAACCATCATATAGTCACACGACGATTCTAAAATTCACTTCATTGAACATTTTTCTGAGATTTTAAAAATATAGGTAACATGTACATTCCATTAATTTATGGTGAAAACCAAATAACTGTAGCAATATAGTTCCTTCTATCCATGAAAAGCTTGGGAAAAGAAGTTTCAGAATTGGCTGGTGTGGTAGGCAGAAAAATGAACTCACAAAGATGTCCACATCTTAATTCCTATGAATTAGGAGCCTATGAATATGCCATTTTACATGTCCAAGTGATTTTGCAGCTATGATTAAATTAAGAATCTTGAGATGTACAGATTATCCGGAATTATGTGCTTGGGCCCAATGTAATTGCAAAGGTCCATACAAGTGAAAGATAGAGGCAGGAGAATGACAGATAAAAATGTAACAACAAAAACAGAGGTTAGACAAAGAGAAAGAAAGGAACAGAGATCTGATAATGTTATTCTGCTGGCTTTGAAGTTGGAAGATGGGGCCATGAGCCAAGGAATGCAGATGGCCTCTAGATGATGGAAAACGCAAGGGAGACGGATTACTCCCCAAGGCCTCCAGAAGAAATAAAGCCCTCCTACACCTTAATTTTAGTCCAGTGAAAGCCATTTTGGACTTCTGACTTTCAGAACTGTAAGAGAATAAATTGTATTGTTTTAAGCCTCTAAGTTTGTGAAAATCTGTTAGTGGTAATAGGAAACTAATGCAACTGATGTGACATAGTTGTGTTTATGACAAGTTAAATACTTAGAGATGGAATAAGAGAGGAGAGAAGAGGAAGGAAGGGGAAGAGAAAAGAGAGGAAGGAGGAGGAGAGGAGAGAAGAAAGAGGAGGGCAAGGGAGGGGAGGGAAGAAAAGATGTGAGAGAGAAGAAAAGAAGAGAGGAGGAGAAGGAAATGGAATTAGAGAAGAGGGGAGGAGAAGGGAGAGAAGAGGAGAGGAAGGGAAAGAAGGAGAAGGGGGAAGCAAGGGAAGGGGAGAGGAGGACGAACATAAATTAATAATCCAATAAACTCATTTTTATCCCTGGATCCAACTGAACCAAAAGTCTTATCCTTTTCTGGATTTCCCCAGTCATCAGAGACAATAACTGCCCTTTTTTGCTTAAATTTGTCTGACCAATAATTCTATCACAACAAAGAGTTCTGATTAAGAACCCTTTCCCTATAGAAGACCTAATTCTGGCTATTTACAGAATTCTACACAGCAGGATAACTGCTTGTCTATTAGCCTTGAAATATTGATATGGATTAAAGTGTATATGGAAAGGCAAGGTTCACTTCAGCTCACACAGGTTTGTTTTATTTTTCTCGGGCAATGAATTACAGAGCAAAACTAGGTCACCAAGGTTTATAATTGGTGGGAGTAAAAACACAGAAGGAATTGAAAGGAAGTTTAATTTTATTTCTCTTAATATGAGATGACTAGCAATGAGTGTAAGCAACATAGTCAATGATTATTAGCGTTTTAGTTTTTTTTTAAACCATGTTGCTATCATTCCTAGATCTACTTTCAGAAAGATTTGCAATCTAAAATACTTAAGATATTTGTTGTTTTTGATTTTGCTAGAGCTACACAGGGAGGAAGAGTTTTAATTATTTTGACCTAATGAGACTATCAGAGTTCCTGGCATATGTAGCTTTTCTCAATTTTCAAAGTTAAAAATAAATAAATAAATAAATGTTTTGGAACCCTAATCCCTTTATTAACCACTTTCATTATCTACATTTTTGCAATCTGTCACAGATACATATTATTAGTCTTAGAAATATAAGGAAAATAATAACTCACTGAACACAACACTGTAAAAACAGCTTCATGCCACATTATAATAAAAAATAATTAACAGGCTCTATATAAGTAGGTCAACTATAGAAAAGACAGAAGAAGAAAGGAATCACCTTGTTGCTTAGTCATTTTGAAGTTAGCTAGATGACAATGGCCAAGAAAGAATATGTCAAATGCACGGAAAACGTGATAAAAAAGATCAATCTAAAATTTCCGTCCTTCATTCAACAATGAGGCCAGCCCTCGCTGGTAGCACAGTGGGTAAGGTGCCGGCCTGCGAACCCAAAGGTCGCAGGTTCGATTCCCAGCCAGGGCACATAACCAGGTTGCAAGCCAGGTCTCCAGTCAGGTCTGTGGCTGGAGGCAGGTGAAAAGCAACCACACATTGATGTCTCTCTCCCTTCCCCTCCTTCTAAAGATAATGAAATAAAATCTTTAAAAAAACAAAAAAACAAACAAAAAAAAAAACAATGAGGCCAACAAAATTTAAATGAGAATTAATACTAAAAATTAAATTTGTTACTAAAAATTACTCTACTTGTAATTCCTTTATAAAAGCAGGGTAACAAGATAATGACTTTATATATTTGAGAAAGACTTCAATCTTTCAAATGTATGTGGTACATTTTGAGAATAATAGAAAGAACATTTTAAAATGTTGAAATGTACTTAAAGTTTCAAAATGTTACAAAATAACAAATCTGGAAAACAGATTCTTTTAAAAGTAGTAATTTATATAAACATAAGATTATATATACATTTAATATGATCACTATCACATTAAAAGACAGAAAGTATATAGGTATACATAAGAAATCAATCATCTGCCTTTAAGACCATCTGCTCACCTGTAGGTTAAATTTCACTTTAGAGAAAACATGCGCGCACACAAACATACACACACACACACACACACACACACTAAAGTAAATATTTACAAATTGTAGATAATTTTAAAGTGATATCATCTATCATAATCAATGATATCATATCAGTGATATGATTTTTTTCAAAAGACAATGCTACTGTCTCTCTCAGGATTCAATGCACATATGACTCAAGTTGATGTATCTATACTCTAGCTTTTTTGGCTCTTGGCCAGGATAACTCACAATGGCCCAATTCCCTTCACTGTTACACACATGTTCCCACACCCAAAAAATTTTTAGTATTCTTCCCCAGTAAAGTACTTGAGCATAGCTCCATATTTCAGAGCCTAACTTTGGAGAATCCAAATTAAGACATGTCATAAGGACAGTTCATATTCTTCTGAAATTATGCTAATATGTTATAATTCTCTAGGTGTTAACAAATTGCATTTTTTCTAATTTTCATTGTGCTAATCTTTTTAGTCATAAAAATAATACATGTAGATTTTTATGTTAAAAACAATGAAAAAGTTAACAATCGCATCTTCATTTTTATTTCTGTCTCTGGTGCAACCACAGTTTTTGCTGGCAAAGTGAGTATAAAAAAAAAGTCAACTCATTCAGAGGTAATATGGTTCTGAGAAAAGTGTGTTGGTTTATATAAAATCACTTTATATTCTTATTGTATATATGTTTATACATAACTTTAGTATGGAGAAGTGTCTCCTCACAGTTTGGAAATTAATTAGAGGTCAAAATAAAATTGACCATAGCTTGTCAAACATATAGGTTCTGAAATAGTAAAGGACCTCTGTAGGTGGAGCCACTTCCATCCGCCAAGTACTTCTAAAGATTAGTCTGGCTTTTCCATCCAGGAACCCTAGATATGCAGTAGCCTCTTCTAAACCAAACAATTCACCAGTCAGAGTTTTATTTCAAATAAGATAATTCATTCTAGATAGAGTATAAAATGAATTAAATAGAAGGCATTTGATATCTTACAGAATGTCTAGGAGGACCAGGTACTAAGTTTGGGTGCTGTATGGCTTGAAATGGGAGGCACGATGAGGACACCATACAACAGTTCCGCTGGCAATTCCGCTGCTGTTCCTGCTAGTTAGCACAATCTGGTAAAACGGAAGCCAGAAGGCAGCCTGTTTGTAGGCAGTGAGCCCAACAACCCCATGCTTTCACCTGGGAATGGTTATTGAACGATTCTACCCCAGGAAGGCAGGATTCATTTTATCAGAGAACCACCAGGGATATTTGAACAATTTGCATCTGACACAAACGATGTGTCTTGAGAACTGTGTTCACATTCTTCTCTAACAATCTTTTTCTAGTATCTTTGCTATGCTTTTGGTTCCATAAGCACTTACTCCCAAAAGACCCAACCTGCACCTGTGAAAAAGCTTAACTGAATTATTTAAGAGGCAGCTACCTCTCCACTTCTCAGGATAGCTGACATAGGAAAGATGTTGGCCTGTTCAATTATTCTCTCTCTCTCTCTCTCTCTCTCTCTCTCTCTCTCTCTATATATATATATATATATATATATATATATATATATATATATATATAGGCCAGTATAGATTGGTTATACAAGGTATATCCCAAAAGTATTGGCCATGCAAACTGTTTGAATTATATTGACACTGGTTCCATACTTTCAGGACAGTTTATAATAGAAACATTGCATGAAGGTTTCTAGTAGAGGTTGTTCTGAAGTGCTATGTCTCTCAAGAAACCCTTTCAAATAAATCCTATTGCTGGCTGCTGTTGTGTTTCCCAATTGGTTTTGATGAGTGCTGGGACGCACGCTGCAGATAAGGTCTTTTTGCTCAGCTTATCACACATACGTGGTTTGTGTTGAAAATCTGAAATGTCTTGGAAAATGGCTTAATCTGGTTCTACTTGATAGGATTAATTTTCTTTCATTGAGAAATATAGAAAGACAAAAGGTAAGTGAGTAGCATGTGATAGTTCAATCCAAAAACTGAAGGATACCTTCTGTGAAGGAGCAATGAGCTCCTATCGGGGCTTTTTGTCAGAATAACAGTCCTCACTCCAGCAACACAGGGCTGAGCTCTACAAATGGGACATAGAAGTGGCCAGGACAAAGCTTGGATCTTGCTCCCTTGCCTGTGTAATAGATACCTGCAAAGTGGAGAAATAAAAGAAAACCTATCTCTTCTTTCTCTAAAAGGAATGCTGTTTTCCGCCAGCAATCCCAGAGAATACAGAAGGGACAGCGTTCTGTGAGTAATGTCAAAGGACCATACTTCTCAAATAAATAGACCCTTATCCTATGCAGTTATGAAAAGGTAATTGGAGTCCAAAGTGTCAAGTATAATGGAAGGTTACTGAGGCATGTTGAAGCGGTTGGGCTGGATTTTGCACTCCATGTATGATAACATTCTTTATTGACTATAATCTTTTGTGTAAGTTTACTTTTAGAATTTAATAAGCCTGAAGTCAGACACTTTAGGAATTATTTGTACCATCTCAAACATCTAAACACAGTCCTGACTGATAGCACAGTGGATAAAGAACCTGCCTGCGAACCCGAAGGTCGCTGGTTCGATTCCCAGCCAGGGCACGTAACCAGGTTGCAAGCCAGATCTCCAGCCAGGTCTGTGGCTGGAGGCAGGTGAAGGGCAACCATACATTGATGTTTCTCTCTCCCTTCCCCCCTCTCTAAAAATAATAAATAAAATCTTTAAAAAAAACATCTAAATATGGCATTTTGCTGACTTCCACTGATATCAATAAGAACCACTTTAGTATTAGTTTGATTACATTTAGTTACCACATGAAAACAATAAATAAGAGCCACTGCCTTTGATATTTTTCTCATGCGCTAGGATATGGGCTTCTAAACCTGGGGGCTAGAAAATTCTCCTGAAAACCTCAGGGTTTCATTCATGTTTCCAGGCTTTCCAACATGTTATGAAATGAGTTGCACTTTCACAAGACCTAAACCATGAGTAGTACTTTAATAGTTATTATTCTCTTCCACAGCAGATCAGCGTGCATTAATTTGTTGTTAATTTTAAGCCTAGCAGCTTTGAGAGACAGAAATACCATAGCTAGAGAACTGCTTTAAGTTTCCTTGTGTGCGTGTCTAAAACTATCTAAATTAGTATCCCTCCTATATTGTTCCCTTTTATCTTAGTGAAGGAGGGAAGAGGAACTATGTGAATACATGCCGAGCTGCGCACAGAGCCCCGGACATCTATCATCTCTACTTAATTTCAACACCAGCTGAGCATAACAGGAACTGAACCAAACAATAATTGTTCTTTCTAATTTAATTGTGATATGTGATCACTGACGAATAATTAAACAATACAGATATTACAAAAAAGAAGAGTTTTCTCTGAAGTCCAGAACTCACCTATACTCTTGACCCAAATGTTCACAATTCTTCTGGGACATGATAAATTATTCTCTTTTCTAGTGCCCATTACTTTCTTCACTCTTCTTGCCCTTCTCCCCAATATAGTTGCTCTCCATTCTCCCCAATGTCAGCATTTCCCTCAATTTTCATCTTTTCTGTTATTTCTGAATTTCTCTTCGTTTCCCTTTATTACTAAACTTTTGGAGATTGTTGTGCATTCCTAGTTATTTAGTATTTCTGACTCAAGTCTCAGTATACAGTAGGGTAGCAATTATTTTCTTTTCTTTTTTTTTCCTGTGTAGCCATTAAAATATGGCTTTGAATTTTTTAAAAAATTTTATTGTTGTTGTATTACATCCATCCCCTTTTTGCTCCCCTCTGTCCCCCTCCCCACCCACCCATTCCCCCCAAAGTCAATCCCACCTGTTGTCCATGTCCATGGTTCCTTTATACTAGGTTCTTGTCTAAGCTGCTCCCCTTTCTTGCCTCTGCCTCTGCAATTATTTTCAAACTTCATAAAAACTATACTTACAAACACCAAACTCCATCTGCCACACAGCTCTTGTTCACGCCCTTGGCTTTCTTATTTTGTGACCTATGATACTCGACAATTTCATACTAAGCAAATTTATTTTTAGTTCCTTGATATTACTGTCCTCTAATTCTCCTTCCCATGCTTCCTCTGTTGGTTCTTAATCTCCAAAGCTTGGTTCTCTTCCTAAGCAAGCATCCTATACATTTGTATACCCTACTTGTTCTCTCATTTTTCCTGACTCCAGAATCTTTCCCTAATTGATGTCATCTACTTTCATAGCTCTAATCACCAATATCATTCTCTATCCTAGAACACTATTCTGAAAAACATATATTATTCATGTACATGTTTAATAAATGACTTATAGGCACTATGTCTTAATATATAATTTCTTTAGACATATTATTTTAAGCTGCCTTTCCCAATACCCACTTCTAACCCTTTTTCCACCTTCCTGCTTTGAAAAGAGATGTATTACCCAGAACTATAGTTGATATATCATGATCTTGAGGCCAAAAGCAAACATAGGAAGAATGGTGGATTGAAAAGATGAAAAAGCCTACATTCTGAAAGTGTCCCGGAGTTGCAGAACCAACTCCAACACTTACCAATAACTGGATTTAATTGACGAAAGCAAAAACAAACAAAAAAACAAACACACACACACACACAAAACCAATTCTATTTAAGTTGCTATTAGTGTGAAGTATATGATATTACAACAAATGCATTTCTAATGTGACAAATTTATCTTCATTTCTCCATCACCTCCTTCCACTTCTAAATGTGCTCCTTATATTTTTCTTTGTTTACAATGACTTCATTATCCAAACAGTATTCTAAACTTTTTGACCATTGTAATTTCATTTTTCCCCTTCAACCTGAACAGTTTTGTCCCTAGATATATTTAGCCTTTATCTGCTCCATAACCATTGTCACTTATAAAATCTTACTTGGACAATTTTAATATTTTTTAGTTTGTGTTATATCTCCAGTGTTGTACATGTACCCAAACCATGTTCATGTTCTTTCCAGTGGCTCTCATACTTAATGTCAAGACACAACCGAGTCATGATCACTTGAGAAATCTCTCATATTTTTTGTTAATAATAATGCTGGAAATATTTTAAATAATTTACATGCTTGATGTAAAAGAAGATACCAAACTATTTCTTTAATATTGTTTTGCTTAAATAATATTTATTCTAATTACTTTGAGAGCTAGGAAAAGGGATTAAATTTAGCTAGCTTGGTGGGAATTATTTTAGATATTCCTCAGGGATTGTTTTATTTCAGGTAAACATCATCTACCAGGTGTGTAGGGCAGGAAAGGAAAAATTACATGGCAAAAAAAAAAAAAAAGCTGTGAATGACTCTTCTACAGGGTACGTGCAATAAAGTGGCAAAATTTTACTAAAATAACATACCACAGAAGTATTATATTTTGAAATAAATTTATTCTTATGTGTAAATACATGAACAGAGTCATTATTTTTTGAATTGTTCAAAAAAGTATCCATTTGCTGCAATAATAGACTAGATTCAACTTCAGAATCTTGAGCACACTCTCATTAACTTTTCTTTATCCGTGGACATCATCTTGTTTTCAATCTTAGCTTTAACAACCTCTTTATTAGAATGAGGTTGTTTATTAACCTCTCTCTCACAAATGCTTTATACATAATAGTCTAAAGGATTTGCATGTGGTGAACTAGGCAGCCAGAATTCCTTTACCCAGAATTTAGGAACATTGACACTGAGAAATTCTTGTACCTTTTTGGTGTTCTGTGCTGCACCATCTTGTTGGAAGATAAAATGACAATGACGTCCATTTGTGACTTGCTTTATCCACAGTACAACTACTTTTCTCAAAATGTCAAGGTAAACATCAGCAGTCACCTTCAAGCCTTATGGAAACAAATGCAAGGTCATGACAACACCTAACACCATCACTGTGGCAGGAAATTTCATTTTCATGACAATTGGCACTTCATTAAGATTCTCACAGAGCCACCTGTTGTTTATTCTGTGGACTGATTGGTCCTGCTGAAACTTCTTTGCATCAGAGAAGAAAATCAGAGGTTTTTTGGGGGATTTTTCCATTTTATTAGCAGTTTCCTTGCTTTTCCAAAGCATCGTTCCTTTGTCTGCTGTGTCATAAACTGGCCTCTTCTAAGAACATACAATCTGTATCTGATATCTTCAGCAATAACCTTGTGAACCATTGCATCCAACATCTGCAGTTCTCTTGCTATGAAGTGCACTGACTCTCCTGGATCTTCATGGATGATCTCCTGGATCCTGTGTACAATATCTGGACTTATGCAATTCTTGCGCATCTTATGCATTTTCCTTGTTGGTGTGGCAACATCAGGATCAGCATCATACACATTCTTCGTGTTGTCAACTGTATGTAAAGGGATGTTATTGAAGCCTGCAATTTCCTTAGCAGTTGGCCCTGCACGCAGTCCAGATATTTTGTTTGCTCTAACATTGTATTCCTTCAACATGATGGTTGCTCTCAGAATTTAATACTTTATATCTGAAATAATGATGTTAAATCATAACTTTAGAAACAGTTTTCAAAATTAATAACATGTGAAATAAGGAGATGCAAAGTTATTGCCAATTGATCATGTGCACCCCATGTATATACTTGTGCCCTTTTACACCATCACTCTACTATATGTTTCCTCCAGTCTTTTGACATTGGGCACTACTCATCTGTCCACCAACACAAACATTCTTTCCTATTTCCATAATTTGATCACCATATTGTTTCTATCTGAAAGGTCTTGTCCTCAACTTGCAAACTCAGTATGTCACCTCTTTCAGGAAGCCTC
Source organism: Noctilio leporinus (assembly GCA_004026585.1). Taxonomy (NCBI): domain Eukaryota; kingdom Metazoa; phylum Chordata; class Mammalia; order Chiroptera; family Noctilionidae; genus Noctilio; species Noctilio leporinus. The sequence goes on from PVIW01002096.1 coordinate 28,932, forward strand.
CCATAGATACTCCCCTGATGGGTAGAGGTCTTCCCCATTTAAATATACTTCTATTATAGTACTTATCATTATAAGGTGTAACTACACCAATCTTTCCCCAGTGTCGGGTTCATTTAAGGAAAGTCCATATTTATTTTTAAGTTTATATTTATTTTTCGTCAATTAAGAGCTTCCTGATTCCAGAAGATCTAGTCAAGATGGTGACATAGGCAGATGTGGCTCACCTCTTCACACAATCACATCAAAATTACAACTAAAGTATTGAATAACCATCAGCCATCACCATCAGAAATTGAGTTGAATGGAAGTCTAACAACTGTGGAATTCAAGAAACCACATCCATTGAGATGTGTAGGAAGGGCACAGACAAGGAATGGCTGGTCTCTCACTGTGTATGGTGGATAAAAATTCAGGAGGGGTATCTCAGGAGCAAGGAGCTCCAGGCCCCCCAGCCCAGGGTTCCAGTGGCAGGAAGTAAGTCCCCACAACTTCCAGCTGCAAAAATCAGTGGGAATTGAGTTGGTGGAAGAATCTGTTGAAGCCCCAAGCAGTTGCGACGCATGGACTCATCTACTCAGACTTACTCCCTCTGAGCTCCAGCACTGGGGTAGCAGCTTGAAAGGCACTAGAGTACGCAGGGAGAAACTGAAGTGCCTGGCATCAAAGCCATTGTCCATTTTGTAAACCTTCCCTCCACAAAGCCAGCAAGCTGGTGCCATATCTGAGACTTCATCAACCTGGGTAACATTGTTTGACCCGCCTTGGAGATCCCCAGCCAACTTACACCCAAGCTGCTTCTCCATATGAATGGCTGGGCTTGGCTCAGGTGTCACAACTTCCTAAATCCCATCAAACAAGCAACAACCGGCTTCAGTGAGCTCCAGGCCTAGCACTACAAGTAGATAGCTTATATTCATAGCTTGGCTTTGCCTAGCAAGAAGGACTGGCAAGAAGTATTCAAAGTGATGAAAAGCAAGGGCCTGCAACCAAGATTACTCTATTCAGCAAAGCTATGATTTATAGAATGAAAGGGCAGATAGAATGCCTCCCAGATAGGGTAAAGCTAAAGGAGTTCATCATCACCAAGCCATTATTATATGTAATGTTAAAGGGACTTACTTATATGACAACAAACACAATTATCAACAACTGAATCTAAAAAATAAAAACAAGAATAAATTAAGCAAGCAGACAGAACGGGAACAGAATCATAGGTATGGGGACCATTTGGAGGGCTATCAGCTAGGAGGTGGAAGGAAAAATTGGGAAAATGGAGCAGGGGTCAAGAAGCATAATTGGTAGGAATAAAATAGGCAGGGGGTGTTAAGAATAGCATAGGAAAGGATGAAGCCAAAGAACTTACATAGGGTAAGGAGGGGTTTACTGGTAAAATGGGGGATACCAGACAAAGGGGGAGCAAAAGGGAAAACAATTGGGACAGCTGTAACAACATAATCAATAAACTATGCTTAAAAAAAAGAGATCACCGGTTCCAATAGAAATTACGTTTGTTTTGTTACATGTTGGTAAGTCATGGATACCAGAGAAGATATAGGAAAGGTTTAGGCAAGAAAACATTGATTATATTGACAGGTCTTAGGGACAGGAGGCACAGTATGCCGTAAGAAAGCAGCAGGGGAGTTTGGAGGGAGGAGGAATAGAACTGAGAGCAGAACCCAGGGCTCAGCCTGCACTGGGGCAGAGTAAACAGTTTAGGATTGACTAACATGAATAATTTCAGCAGGTTCTAAGCTACAGAGGCAGTCCTTGGTTGCCTGGTCCCTGGCCCTAAGGTGATCAAAGCAGGGAGAGGAATGCTTCCTGAGTATAGAAACCAGTTAAAAGAGGTAGAGCTGTGTATGGATTAGTTTGCTTATCAAAGGCACACTCTAAGCGGAGTCCTTTGCTAAAAATTGGCCCACCCCAGAAGGGTAATCTCTCCCTAACCAGAAAAATCAAAACATCCAGGAAATCAAACATATAAACAATATAGAAATGAATCACTTTATACAAATAATTAGAAAAAAATGAAATGGAAAGGAATGGAGGGTCAACAGAAGGTGGGAGTTTTTATAATAAAGTCTAGAAGAGAACATAAAGATGGGTTATAAAAAATAAATATTAGCATTAAACTTTACTTATGTTAATAAAAGCTAAGATGCCAGTAAAAGATGCTGATGCTTTGATGCTACATCTCTAGAATTATAGCAGTACCTTGTAGGGGTGGTTTGAGTAAAAATTCTGCATATTACCACCACAACAAAATGGAACACTTAGCTAGCTGGGAAACAAAACTGAGAAAAGTCTCTTAGACTATTCTAATTCCTTTCAGTATAACAATGGATAGTCGTTTCTACTATGTAGAGAGTAATCATCATCAAAATAATAGTATCCTATTATTGCTTGACCTAGTCTTCACTTTTGGAGCTCACCCAAGGGTCCAAAAGGTTCACCTCAGTGGAAGAGGTAGGTGAGCCACGCAATATAAGGAGCCTTATTGAGGAAAAGAAGAGACCAAAATTGGGCTAGTCAGGACCCACAGATTATTTTGCACTATGATCACACAACTTGGGTTTTAGGGCTGATTTCAAGGAAACAAGCAAGTTTCTTTGTACAGACTGATGTGTTGTGTATACTTACAGGATATTCTCTCTTAACCCCACACATCAAAATGAGAGCTCTGTTATGTGTGTCCAGAGAGCAGGCACGGAGCACAAGTATGGTATCAACAAATACTACACCCATCTTTGTAGCTGCTGAAACATTGTAGAATTGCCTTATTGATGTACCGTTTAGGGTGACTGTATTAGTCAGGAAAAGGATAGGACTGACAGTGCAGGAGACTGAGGCTTCCGGTCTATCGATGGAACAACAGCAAGCCTCTGGCCACTCTCAAAGTAGCACTTTTGAAATGAGAGCTGTTTCTATGTTGGAGAAACTTGAAGACAAGTGAGGGTATCCATTATCTAAATCCTAGAGCCTAGTAAGGGCTGGACTCAGGCATAGATATGCCATTGTGAAGATTGAAGATTTCTATGAACAGTGAAGATTTTCTATGCTCTTTTCATAGCAGTTATGAGATACAATTTTTCTAATCAGATGAGAGAAACTAATTTTATCATATTCCTGTGAAATAAAATGGTGCTTTTTAATGGATGTTTCTAATTTAATAAGTTCATATGATATTGACTAATATGGTAGATGGTCATGACTTCATGAAAGAGGTATCATTTGTTATCTTTTAAATATTTGAAAATTTAAACTTCAAAATTATATACATATATATGTAATTATACAAACTTAATCATAATAACCATTGTTTTTCTGTCTTTGGTAATGAAAGACAAATGTAACATAACCATTGCTAATATTCTCCCAGGAATGTTCCTGTTATCATGCGTTTTCTTACCAATTTTGATGCCCCCAAAGGTAAGATAACATAATGCAGGTCCTAGGCTCTGGTGTTAGACTGCCCAGGTTTTAATCTTGGTTTGAATACTAAACTTACTAGCTATGTAACCCTAAGCAAGTTATATGTGTTTTCTGTGCCTCAGTTTCCTTATTTAAAAACTGTCTCTAATAATATTATTTCCTCTTAGAGTTACTGGAAAAGTTAAATGATTTAGAATATGTCAAATGTTTAGAACAGTAGAGGTAAGGTGAAAAGATAAAATTTGAACCATATGAGGATGTTGGAGGCTGGTGGAGAGGCACATTTCCCCAGACTACAGTAGGAATGAAATTCCCAAAAGAAGGGATGCTGGATAGATAAAATACTAATTTCTTCTACATTTGAAATGTCAAAGTTGATGCCTAACTTATTGCTACTATTTTAGGTATTAGCTTATATTTTGTTATGTTTTAAATTGTATGGTAGTCTAGTCTATTCTTATTACATGTTCTACTTTTTAAATGGCTATTTTGTACAATATTGTTGTGTTACTTCTTTTGACTCCATTTTTGCCTTATACAAGTAAAAATCAATCTTCCTGGGAGCAAACAATTTGTTTATTCTAGCCTTTCATATTAGTCATGTGCTGCTATAATTGGAATTCTGAAATAGCCCTGAGTAAGTGGACTTATAAAACCACAGTCTAGTATATTAACCAGGCATTAAAAAATGACCTTGTGTGTCTAAGGAAGAAAAAAGAATATTCTAGCTAATCTTCAATATATGAATTTCTACTTTGTCACCTACTACATCTGGTAGTTCTGTTATTTAGTAAATGCTTCTAAAGGTCAAAGTGCCATAATAGATTGTATGTGTGTGTGACTTAAATTCTCAGAACAGGGCAAAAATTGTCCTCTGTGCCAGGCTCTAAAACTCTTTGATGTAGAAAACAACTAGGTCCATTAAATCAACATGGACAGTCACTCATAACTATTTTTTTCATTTGATGTTATTGTATGGATACATGTTTACTCCATTAGGTTCTACCTTGCATTGAAATTGAACCAATATAGCATTGAAACATCAATTTTTAGTATTGTGTTTTTGACTTGCCCATAGAGGTAAATATTTCTTTATGAACTCATTTAAACTTGAAAACTTCTGTAAAGTTATGATTGCTTCAATAACAATTTCCTGAGACTGCTATATATCTTTATATTTGTATGCCAGAATTTTAAACAGTGTGGCTGTTTTCTATTTTCCTGAACCCTGAATACTAGAAGATATTACTTTAAGCCTTTCTGAGGACTATTGGAATAGTAGATCTTAATGTTATTGTATGCATGCATACCAAGAAAGAATGTGGAAGGTTTCATATTTCTCTAAAGCATCTTCATTTTGACAGATTTTATTTTCTAAAACTGGTTGTAATAATATCTCCCATCCACATGTTCTTCTACAATATTACCTTGTCCCTCTCCCTTCAAAAACCTGAGTTTATTTCTCTACCCTACTGAAGCTACTGAGCCCTTAACTGTTTTGACTGATTGCCAATGGTAGAAGTCAGCACTGACTTACCAGATACAGATAGCACAAAGTCCACTCTGAAGGGGTCTTTAAAATAGTTTTATTTCTTTTATAATCAGAATTAAAAAGTGAACCATTAAGTTTTCAGAAAATGCTTGAAAACATGTTTTTATTTACATTTCTATCAACACTGTCATAAAGTATAATTAAAATATATTTAAATGTATTTTAAAAAAAAATGGAGTCATGGAAGCAAATGGCCTAGGGCTCATGACTGTCATAATTCTGTCCTGGAGATAATGATACAGTGCTAACTCTTAACTGGTCAGGCAGCTTCTGCTTCCTGCCCTTTGGGATATTTATGTATTTAGAGAAAGTGGCTAAGACCTTTTGTATTTGTGTGGCTTTGAGGCAGAGGAAGGTGAAGTGTTGGCACACTGAACGTAGTTGCCATCTCTGGGACAAGTGGCCTCACTGTTGGGATTCAGCAAGTGTATTCAGCTCTATCTCTCCATCTCTGGTGCTGGCCTCTTGCTTCATCCTTTCACTCCTACCCATTGTTAGAAAACCCCCATCGTGTTCTAATGTGTATGTCTGTCTAGTGTACATTGCATCAGCCAGATAGTTGGTCATTTTATGTTTTACCCTCACTTTTATGTCCCTCAAGCTAAGACCTAACACTCACAGACCTTATGCTGTGTTCCAGGCATGATTCTATGCTTTACATATATTTCCTCATTTAATCTTTACAAAAGCTGCCAAAGGAGGTATCATCATTATCCTCATGTTTCAGATGAGGAAACAGGGATAAAACAGATGAAGTAACTCCCCTGAGGTCACACAATTAGGATGCGAATTAACCTGGGCAGACTGGTTCAGGGAATCTGTTCTACTCTTGCTATACTGCTCCCAAAGAGGCACAGGCATATGTCTCCATGCTCTTTCTTATAAAGCTCTGGGCAGGATCTCAGAGCTACTGCTCCACCTTAGCTTCTAACTCCCCCCCCCCCCCGAAACACTTTTTTCTTTCTTTTTTTTTTCTTGTATATGCTGACAAATGACATTTCCCAGAGAAAGATTAAATTCAGCTCAAGAGCTTAAGTGCCTCATTCAGGATTTTTACTCTGTTGGTTATCTATCTCTGAGTTTACAAAGCAGTTAGTCAAAAATCCCTCTGAAATGAAGCAGTCACAAAGGCTGGGCTGAGCATTGCAAACATGGGAGAAGAAATAGGCATGAATTGGATAGAACTTCCCAAGCAAAATTTGAGGTCGTTTGCTCTATTGTCAACTTGCAGGTTCCACAAGTTTTAAGGTAACTGATACGCTGATCACCTCAGTGGCCATGGGAAACAATAAAAGAGGCTTCTCAATGTTGTGTAAAACAAAAAGAGAAAAATAAGATATCTTTCCGTTCAAGATGACTGCAGACCATTCTAGTTATATAAAAGGAAATACTGCAAACACATCTTCATTAATGTTACGAAAAATTTTATCTGAGCCTTACTGAAATGTATAAAATGTTTGAGGAAAATGCTCATGTTCACTTAAGTAACAAAAGGTCTGAAGGAAGGCTATATTACTTGAGTTACGAAAGGACCCAGGAAATTCATTTCCCTTTCAAAGAATTAGCTAATATTTTGAAGTGATTAAGTATTTAAGTATTTTTTTAATTGAAACACAAATGCTCATCAATTTGCTTTTTTTGTTTCTACTGGATATGGTAATTCTCTAATTCAACTAGGAAAAATGATAGGTATCCTATGTATCCATTGAGTTAGTTTAAATATGTATTCTGTGCGGAGAAAATTGACTACTTATTATCATATTCTAATGGTAAAAATCACTCACAATATTAGTAGTGCATTCAGGATACAAAGATAAAAGTTTGCATGAGATAGTAAAAAGGTAATTTCATATTTGTTTTTATAGTTATGTTAGAAAAATCAGTTAAAATGTGAATAACATAATTATAGACATTTACCTGGAGGTTTTAGCAAATAAAAAGTGACCATATTATTTTCAAAGTTGCTGGCAGTGTTTTGCAAGTTGGTCAGTCTAATGAGCTTGTGTTTTAAAATCCAAAAAATATATATGGCAATATGGACAAAGCTGTGAATTTTCAACACTGAGTTTCTGGAGTTTTTTAGAATCATGGAAATAATATACCTCCTTCCCAATACACACACACACACACACACACACACACACTTATGATGAAGACTCACTGTCTGAAGATCACAATGGAACAATGGAAAAGACTTAGAAGTCCTTCAGGGTATAGGTGAAATAGGAGGAAATAGTTGGGTAGGACAGAGTTGTGAGGGGACAGTTACGTAAAAATGAAACCATCACCTGACTTAACAGAATAAAAAAGTCTTTTCTTATTCTACATTAAAACCGAAGGTAATGTAGAACATACAACTTTTCACTCTACTTGAAAATAATACCCTCTCTATTGAAGAAAAAGATTGACTGATGAATTTTTCATTGTAGTTGAAAGTGGTTGTATGATTTCATGGGAAATGAATTCTGTTACAGTGTCTCTGGTCTCTGGTATAACAAATCCGTCACACAATCAATCTTTTGTGATTCAAGAACACAGTATGTTTTTCCTTAAATACACTTTTTCCTATGAGATGTTCTTTAAAAAGTGTAACAACTTTAGAAGGCTTCAGTTGTGGCATAATGGGACCAGTTCTTTAATTCACAAAGATAACATGGACATTCACATTCCCAGGGACAGCTAGCTTTTGGGAGGTGGGGGAACAAAGCTGTTCTTTCCCAGATTTGCCAGCAGAAGTATGACCATAGTCACTTCTTCACCACACTTTCTGGTCAGTGTTCTTAAGGTGGGAGGCATATTATCTTCGAATGTCTTTGTAGGTCATCATTGCTGCTGCCAGGGCCAACCTTTAGCTATATGAAAATAGTCTTCTACTCTATTCTACAACAAGCAGACAATGAAAATAAACAGAAGAGCTTCCCCTTCTTAGACCTAAAACATCCTAGAGAGAAAGTAGTAGGCTAATAGCCATACAATTAGTCTCCCTTTTTGATAAAGTCAAAGGGAACCAGGCACAAATATCAGCAACTGAATCAGTGCTGTTTCAAGAAACCAGGTCTTTATCATTTCAATCAATCATCATTTTCATAAGTCTTTATTTTAGAGTATCTCAACTTTGCTGTTGACATTGGGGCTGGGTAAGTCATCATTGTAGGGACAGTTCTGTGCACTACACAATGTGTAGCAGCATTCCTGGCCTCTACGCACTGGATGGATGCCTGTGGAAACCCTTATCCCTGTGGCTGTGACAACCTGAGTGTCTCCAGGCATTGCTAAATGTCTTCTGAGGAAAACATCTCCCCTAGTTGAAATGAATGCTTACTAGAATCTCTGCATATAGTCTGTCATATAAATATTTATTGAAAATAAATTAACAAGTGAAGGTGATTAATTTGTTTATATCATTACCTGGTATACAGCTGAATACTTCGCAAATAATAGTTCTCCCTCCCAAATCCCAGGTCTGATATTTTGTATCTAAACTTGCCAAGGTTAGTTCCAATGCTTATCTTGAAGAGATCATCTAAAGTAATGTTTGTAAATGAAAAAACATGTAACCAATTTCCAGTTGACATAGGCTATCAAAAATAAAATTTGCCTCTGCTTTCTATTAATATCCCATTAAAATAGTAAAAGGACTTTTACAAAAAGCATAAATCCCTTCAAATGGGAGAAGAAGATACGAATAAAAATGTGGGGGCTAGGAACCAAAAGAACACATAGTAAATTTTATAACCCATCTAAAAAGAATTCTGGTTGGCAAGGGTGAAAGCTGGGTAGCACCATAATTTGCACACCCAAGTGCACAAACACAACTCAAAGCTCATGCCACTAGGATGCAATTGAAGCAAGAATAACATAGGGGTAATAGCAAAAGGATTAGTTAAAAATCTGTTTAAAAAGGCATTAAACCTGGAGACTTCCAGTCAAGATGAAGGCACAGGTAGACAGACTTCATCTCCTTCCACAACCGTAAGAAGGATTACATCTACCTCAAAACAGAAAACAAGAGCTACCAGAAAACTTGAACTGCATGGAAGTCCAACAAACAAAGATATAAAGAAGTAATACTCACCAAAATGTTAGAAAGATGGGAAACAGAGAGCCAGGTGTAGAGGACATGGTATGGCAGCAGTGTGGGCAGCAAGGTAGTTCCTGTGGCCGCAGTGACAGCAAGGCACTGGCTTTGGCTGGCTGGTGGAAAGAACTAACACACATTATAAAAGTCAGAAGGGTCACCTGGAGAATGATCTCAGCCCCAGGCCAGAATGGAGCTCTGGTTCCAGAGGCTGGAAAAATAAACCTCATTTCTTCTGTCTATGAAAATCAGTGGGGGTTAGGGTGGAGCAAGAAACTGCTGGTCTCTCAGGAAGGTCTGTTAATAGGGTCACCACGGTCCTAGAGCATATGCAGATCCACCTACTCTGGGAACGATCACCAGGACAATAGCTATAAGTTGACAGTCATGTACAGGAGGTGGGAGAGGTGCCTGGAAAAGGTGTGAGTGCTGAGCAAGCAGAATTGTTCCCTCTCAGACCCCTCCTCCACATACAGTACCCCAAGGTGGTGAAAGGGGTTGCCCCACACTGATGAATACCTAAGGATCCACCCCTTGCAATGTAACGGGAGTGACGGGTCTACCTAAGACATAGAGGCAAACACAGGAGGCTGTCCAGTTGAGGAGACAGAGAAGTATGGCCCAGAAGAGGGAGAAGATCAAGATTGCAGAGGGAGAACTAAGTGATGAGGAGATAGCCAACCTAATAGATGCAGAGTTCAAAATGCTGGTTATAATGATGCTCACAGAAATGAAATGAGTATGGCAAATGCATAAGGGATGAAGTGAAGACTACACTAAGTGAAATGAAGAAAAATTCACACAAAACCAATGGTGACAGGAAGGAAGCTAGGTCAAGTCAAGGATTTGGAACATAAGGAAGAAATAACAATCAATATGTACAGAATGAAGAAAACAAGAATTGAGAAAATTGAAGGGAGGCTTAGGAATCTCTAGACAACTTTAAATATACCAATATCAAAATTATGGAGATGCCAGAAGGAGAAATGGAAGACCAGAAATGGAAAACTTATTTGAAAATATAATGAAGAAAAACTAAAAGGGGATGGATGTAATACAATAACAATACAATTAAAAAAAAAAAAAAAAAAGACATAAAAGTCCAGGAAGCACAGAGTCCCAAACAAGCTAGACCAAAAGTGGACCACACCAAGATGCATCATAATTAAAATGCCAAAAGTTAAAGATAAAGAGAGAATCTTAAATGCTACAAGAGAAAAGAAGTTACCTACAAAGTAGTTCCCATAAGGTTATCAGCTGATTTCTCAAAAGAAACTCTACATGCAAGAAAAGACGGGCAAGAAGTATTCAAAGTGATGAAAAGCAAGGGCCTGCAACCAAGATGACTCTATCCAGCAAAGCTGTTGTTTAGAATGGAAGGGCAGATCAAGTGCTTCCCAGACAATGCAAAGCTGAAGGAGTTCATCGTCACCAAACCATTATTACGTGGAATGTTAAAGGGGCACACTTAAGAAAAAAGAAGATCAAAGCTACGAACATTAAAATGACAACAAACTCACAACTATCAACAAATGAATCTAAAAGAAACACAAACAAACTAAACTAACAACTAGAACAGGAACAGAACCGAAGATCTGGAGATCATAGGAAGGGCTATCAATGACATGGGGGGGAAGGGGGAAAATGGGGAAAAGATGCAGGCATCAAGAAGCATAACTCATAGGTACAAAATTAACTGGGGGACGTTAAGAATAATAAAGTAAATGAAGAAGCCAAAGAACGTATATGTGTGACTCATGGACATGTGATTGCTGGAGGGAAGGGAGGTACCAGCAGGGGGAGACAAAGGGGAAGATAATTTGGACAACTCTAACAGCATAATCAATAAAATATACTTTTAAAAAAGGCATTACATTGCCGGTTTTTCCTCCTTGACAAGAAGTAAGACAATTTTCCTTCTGTTATACACTACAGAAGCCTGAAGGTTTATTCTCTAGGACAGGAAACATAGAGTCACTTAACCCAGTGGGTACAAGAAGCATCAGGCAGTGTTGAGGACAAAATAGTTTATGGAAAACAGAGAGGTTAAGTATCCATCTAAACCCAGAATGTTGATATCCCAGCCCTTTTCACTCAAGCAACACTGAGCTTATACCTTGCCAAAAGGAACTCAAGAAGCAATAGCATTGTAGTGGACACTTTTGAACAAGGCTGCATGTTTGCGAACCTCTAGTTAGCTGTCTAACCTTGAGCAAGTAACTCCTTTTCATCTCAGTATCCTCTCTACAACACTGGGATAAAAATAGTACCTTTCTCATTGATATGTAGGGATTACATAAAACAGTACCTTACAAGTACTTAGACTGCTGCCAGGCATATAATCAATACTAGGTAATTGTTTGTTATTTTGATCGGTAAATCAGAAGAGCTCAAAAGCTAAAGATCTAGAAGAATGAAAATGAGAGAATCAGCCCCAAAGACCCATATCTAACCAAGATTTTGGTGTCATTAACACTAAGATATGCAGCCCTTCATAACAGATAGCAATAGTTAGTATAAGATAGAATGAATCCTTTTCTCAGGAAGCCATTAGAAAGTAACCAAGAAAGAAAAAGATGTAGGATCCAGTACCCAAGAGGTAACGACAATCTCTAAGTTGATGAAAAAGAAAAGTCAGTCTTACAGCAGAGCAACTACCCATATTGGACAGTGCATTTGATGATTAACATGATTCAAGGGAGCTTCATTGCACTAAAGATTAATTTGGTCAAATATTTTAGAATGTGTGTTTATAGAATTCAAAATTCATAGAGCAATTCCCTGTAACTTCATCATTTTCCCACAAAATAAATTTTTTTATCCATTCATATATTTGAAAGACAGTGAAATTATCACAATAGAACTCATCTGCCAAAATATATACACTACTGCCTTGAATGGTAATGAAAAATTCATGTTTGGTGTCCATTTTTTTAAATGATGTGATATTTCCCCCCTAGAATTGTAGCTTAGCATTTTGTTTTAATTCTTAAGGTTTCTCATCATCAGTTTACACTAGTTTTTGTGATTCCTGGGCAGTGTTCTATATCCACAAAGTCACATCTCTGTGAAAAGAACACTTTATTCTCTTTTTAATAATGAATTCTATTTTCCTACTGCCTTTGGGAGGCAAGCACTGGTTGAAAGTTGGGAAAATGTTCTCAGGCAGGTAATTGACTGCCTTGGGCATGAGGCCATCACCCATGAGACACAGCTGGTTAATCTGTTCAAGAAAGTGCGGGCCACAGCACAATGGGTTTTATATGGGGTGCAGAGGGATGGGATTTCTGAGAGCACAGCCTTTTCATCTCACCTCGCCCAGAGTTCTTTTTCTCCAAAGTCTCCCACACGTTATACTTTCCACAGTGTCCTCTCACTTACCTTCCAAAAATCAAGGCAACTATAAAAAAAGGCATTCCATCCTACCAGCGATCTTTGAAACCTTCCCAAAGCTCACATTCTGTGACAGGCATGAGTGCAGAGTGTGGCACTATATGAAGGAGAATGGGCTATGAGATGAACACCTGACTTCTGGTTCCACTTCCTCTGAGTTGCTCTAGAGTTTAGGCAAAGCATTTAAATTTCCCATGCTGCTTCATTTGACCAATGAATGCTAAAGGCAATCTAAACCTCCTCCTTACATAGTTGTGAGCAGCAATAAGGTAAAATAAAGTATGTATGATGTGTCTGTGTTTGTAATGTGCCATGTGAGTGTGTGTATGGGTGTTTAAATAATATAATGGGCTTAAATAGAAGATACATTATTCAATCTTGGTCCCCATTTTAATCCAGTGTAAAGACTACTTCTAAATAACTGTCAATTTGATGGTGCTGGGAATTGGGTTTAATCTTAGTTATTTTGATTTGTTTTTGCCAGTCCCTAAAGAGTAGTAGTTTGACTTCAGGTTAAAGAGAAGTAAAGAAGACCCCTGGCTGGTAGCACAGTGGATAAGGTGCCAGACTGCAAACCCAAAGGCCACTGTTCAATTCCCAGCCAGGGCAACATAACCAGGTTGCAAGCCAGGTCTCCAGCCAGGTTTGCAGCTGGAGGCAGGTGAAAGGCAACCATACATTGATGTCTCTCTCCCTCTCTGCCTCTCTCCCTTCCCCTCTCTCTGAAAAAATAATAAATAAAATCTTAAAAAAAATAAAAGATAAGTAAAAAAAAATAAGGGTAAGGTCCATGATTTGAAGGATCCACCCAGAATGTACAGATTAATATATTTTGAGGTTAGATATTATTAGGTAGATATTTTGAGGTTTCCATGGTTTTGTTTTTAAATTTAATTGAAATGAAGGCAAATGAGGTTTTTGGAAAAGCAACAAACTGATGTCTGGGCCTCTAACAAATGAGTTATCTAACTTCAGAGATACAAAACACGGGTCTCTTTGCCAGGGTTCCATTTTGCCAAGCAAAACAATGTTAGGTTGAAAACAATGGAGGTATTGCCTTAATGTATGTGGATAGATGGCTAATACTTGAAGAGGAAGGAAAAACAGCAATAAAGAACATGATGTTGACTCAAAAACTATGTAGTCAGGTTTCACTGGCCATCATTTATGGTATGCTGCAGTTCTTTGAGTCATTTTGTTGTCCCTTTAGCACCAGGAATCTGTAATTCCTTGTTCTGTTAATATTTTAATGAGAACTTTCTACCTTGCTCCCGCTGCTTATATTTTTCTACTACCAGTGATACCTCCTTCATGGTTTACAAGCTTTCACTGTTAACTATGCAGCTCTCCAGTCCTTCCTTAGCCTCTTTGCTTCTCTGTGGGTTCCGTTTTCTTATGCCTGTTTCCATAGCCTATGATCTCTATTTATAAACATAATTTAGAAGGTTCCTCAACCTCTTTGTCACTACTCATTCTCCATAACTAATTCCAAATTCTTTACAAAACTGGTGATGAATCTGTTGGTATTTATCGGATATAGAGAAAACTCAACTGAAGGGATCTCCAATGGCAGGTCTTCTCTCAGGCCTTTGGCAAACTTAATCAGTGTTGCCATCATTAAAGTATCCACCTTTTGTCAATTAACCATGACTTGATCAATATGGTCAAGTTGGTTGGTTTGTTTTCAGAATGTGGTGTGGTATGTAAGTTATTCAAAGAATTCTTTCTGGTATAATCTGTAAATAGAGGATTTTTTGTCCATTACTGATTAGAGTCAGCAAGTGAACTCCAGCAAGAGGTATATTGCAGCTATATAATCAGAAATATAATTATTTGCTTGTTCCTTTTATTCACCAAAAGACTACTATGTTTATTAAGTGGTAGCAGTACCATTTTAACCAATACTTATATTAACTATTCAATTTTATTGAGGCCCAAGGACATTCTGTGGTTTTGTTTGGACACCACTCAACTGAGAATGTAAGTTTAACCTCACACCTTTTCAATCATGCTGCAGTATTTTTTGATAACAAAGGTATCAATGTATCAAATGGAACCATATTTTTAATTAAGCCAATTGTTCTATGTGAATCATAAGGAAAAACAGTAATGTCACCAAAGTCACTGCAGGTAATCACATTTCCATCCCCCAAATATTGTAATAATTGATTCAGAAACAAGTACCATGTGATTTCACTCATCTGTAGAGTCTAATGAACCAAGTGAACTAATGATCAAAATAGAGAGCAGGCTGGCAGCTGTCAGGTGGGGTACTAACGGGTTAGGGTCGGGGGAGGCATGCAGGGGCTTGAATAAAAAATACAAAAAAAATAAATAAAAGAAAAAGAAAGAAAGCTCTTGGGCATAGACAGCAGTCTGGTGACTGACAGGGGAAAGAAGGCGGGAGAGAGAGGGAAGGTATTGGGGGGATAAATGGTGATGGACAGAGACTTAACTTGTGGTGGGGAACACACGATATAGTGTACAGATGAGGTATAGCAGATTGTGCACCTGAAACCTGTATAATCTTGTTAACCACTGTCACCCCAATACATTCAATGAAAAGGAAAAATCGTACTTATTTTCTGTCACATCAACTTTCCAATGTAGTTCAGAGTATGTCAGTACACACCAAGAATTGCGTGTGAGGTTTTATTACAGGAAGAGATGATTAATTCTTTGGGACCTATTTTAATCAATCCCTTTTTGAAGTGTAGTAGCAGTCTATATATTACTCTCAAGTCTCTGCTTTACATAAAATTGCAGTAGGAAGTTGAATGAAAAATTGGCAAAACATCACCAGATATGAATGGAAAGCATCTATTTCTTTCACAGGTGGAATTACAGTTTCAAATGGTTATATTAATCCAACCACAGAATGCACAGGATTCATTTTTCGAGATCATATCGAGACCTTGCCACAAGCAAAATAATAAATTTTTCACTGTGCAAAAGCTTGTTAGCTAAACTCTCACCATAGGGTTCATATAATTACCCTGTAGATTACTGCTTGGATACAAAAGGGAGGCTCGAGTTTTCTCTTAATTGGCAGCTATTAGAGCTACTACAGGAAAGGATAGGTGTAATCCTTTTATCAAAATTTTAACAAAAATGAGATGTTTTTGTTCAGTTTAGATGTAATTCCAGGGGCCTCCAGACCTTGAATTTGGAATTTCTCTTTCGTCGTAAGTGAGAAGAGTATTCCATTCTCACGCCAACCATCATCAGCACCCATTTCACATCTGGGTGTCTCTGCTGACAAGACCGAACCCTGCAGCGACTAAGATTGCTGATGCTATCTGCTGGAAAAGAGGGAAGCGGGGCCCGTAATTGGTTATTGTGAGTAAGAGGATCAGTTCCAGGCCACCTCACAAAATATCCTGAGAGGATCCCCCTCTTTCCAGGGCCTGTTAATCCTCCACTGGAGATTTAACCTTTTAGACTAATATATGATTTCACTTTTCTCCTAGCTCTGAAGTCAAGTCAAAATCCTCTGCGTAACCGAAGGCCAGCATTTAATCCAGTGGAGCTGACGGCTGAGGACTGGATCTATGCTGTGTAAGGACAGGATTGTGAAACACATACCGGAAGCTGCCAAGCTCTGCGCTGCACTCGGGACCAAAATGGCTTGATACAGCATGACAAGTACCTTCCCTTTGTTGTTCTACTGGATATTGCTTTAATTTGATCCATCTACTTTACCTCCTATAGAGGATAACCCTTTGCCCAAACTGTGACATCTATTATTTCTGCCTTCAAAATCAAAACCAGTACCACCCTCTTATTGCCACGGTCCTCTGTCAGTTCCCCATTAGTTTGTGTAACAACTTCATGACTGTCTCCGGTCTCCGATACCCTGCGTCCACAAAGTTGCCACTTACGGAATTGTGGTGATAAATTTTTGTGAATGTTCTCAGGGACATTTTCATTTGAAGTGTGTTTTTGTTTTTTTTAACTGTGTCCCCAAAGATTAGCCTCTACTGAAAGAAATCTAATCTTGAACTTAGTGAGCTGGAAGGTGAAGAGAGAAAGAGAAAGAAAATGAATATGAGTAAGGACACAAGTGCCTCCACAAGCTGCTTCTAGGACTGTTTATTCTGGCCCAGTCCCGCTGAGACCCTAACACACACACTTCTCATAGCATGCTGGAGTTAGGGTCTCAGCTCAGTGCCACCATGCTGCAGGGTGAAGAACGGTTGTCCATGTGGACACAGAACCTAAAACTCTAATTTTATCAGCATTTCACTGAGGTATAGAGATGCATTAAAGAGTTAAAAAACACACACACAAGAAAAACAAGGCAAGTCATTATAAAATCTGCTGCTATTGTTCTACAAAATTAAAAACAGTATTAGTATTTTCTACTGTGCTTCCCTGGTAGAAGCATTAGAAAATAAGCATTAGAAAAGCTTATTGCTCAAGAAGACCTATCTCCTCTGCCCCATCTCTCTACCTCTATTTCTCTCTCCCTCTCTTCTCCTTCCCTCTCCCAATCGTCTTTACTGAACATAATGTTTTTATAAGCCTCCTTTGACTTTTTCTATTTGTGGGGGATTGGTGACAGTGTGATAAATAGTGTAGTGAATATTCAGATTAATCAGATAACCATCACCCAGGGCAACATTTTTCATTTTAAGTAACAACTACAGGAGGACAGGTGGCCTTTTAAAATGCCTATAGGTGATTAATGAAATGTGAGATTGATTGTGAAATGCTTGGAGGGCCCACCAGACGTATCCCCTCAACTTCTTAGAGGAGGGCAAGAAAGGACTTTCTGTATTTCACAAAATAAAGTAATTAATTTTTAACTAGGGACTAACCATTTTTCCTGTCTCTTTCTGTTTACGCAGCCCAGAAGAAAAGGCTATTTATTCCCCTAATGTAACAGTGATATCACCTTGTATTTACACAGTGCTTTATGTTTAGTGAAGTATTTTAAGATGAACTAACTCAACTTATCTTAATAACTACCCCCCAAAGCTAGTGGACAGAAGCTTCATTTTCATCCATTCATGAATGTAAACATAATGTAAATGAATTGACTAATATCTTAGAGTTTGCTAGCATTAAAATTAGAACCAGCTTTTTTATTCCAACATCTGCTATTTGCTTAAGTGGAGGTATTGAAGGCATGATTTTTTCATTTGCTATAAATAAAAGTTGAAAATCATCAAAATTAAAAAATAAACTATATCAGCATTTTTAATATTTATAATTACATTCTTTGTAAGTTATTAAAATAGGAACAATAATGATCATTACTGAGAGATGAAATATGTGCTTTTAATGAAGATTTTATTATGTAAATGTAATAAGAAATCAGAAGAATATAATTTTTAAAGAATATGTATATCTTTGACATTATCAAGATTGCTCTAGTTTTCTTGGTTCTAGTGAAATTTGATAGGGTATAATTATAATTTGCTCTATTTGCTAGTGAATATATAGATTTGGGCATTCAAGCTACTTTATTTAAAGAAATCTATTCTGTGGTTTGTGTTCATGTCCTATAGCAGTTAGCTATTACTGTGTAACATGCTACCATAACACCTAGTGGTTTAAAACAGCCATTTATGTAATACATAATTCTATAGGTTGGCAATCTGGTCTGTACTCAGCTGTGGGTTCCTTTTGGTCTCGGCTGAGTTTGCTCTAGTATCAGTAGCGATCAGCAGCCAAGTTGGATGAGGAGTCGCTGATTCACACCGCCTTACAGTGGTCTTACCTTCTGGCAGTGAGCCAGCCAGAGCTTGGTCACAGTGCTGCTGGGGTGGGGGGTGGGGTTGGGAGATCGAGGAGGAGGTTGTGCAGACAGCAAGGTTTGTACTGTCCTAGACCAGAGGCTTTCATCTCCTTCGTCTCATGGCACACATAAACTGTTAGCGTGGCCTGCGTTGCAAGCTGTGAAAGAATTCACCAAGGGAGGAAAGTGCAGAGTAAAAGTTTTTATTTTACTTTCCCAAGAAGGGAAAGGGCTATGTGGGGGCACAGGCACCAGCCCCCAGGATCAGGGTTAGGGTTAGGCTCTGAGCTTTTATCAGCTAATGGTGTGGTTGTGGCACAGGGTGTTTCAGCTGAGCTACAACTTGCTTTGATGTCACCGTTGGGCGCAGGGGACAGTGGTGCTGTGGTCTGGTGTGCCCTGTGTCCTAAATTCCCGTGGAACCTCTGCACCTTCAGGGGGCTTCCAGTAATTTTCTGGCCCTCAGAATAAAGGCTCATGAAACAACTAGGGTCAGTCCTGATTTATGGCGTCCAGCCAGCTCTGGCAAATAGGCTTCTGTCCTACTACAAACTAATTGTTAAATCTGGGGGCACACCAAAAAAATGTTATTTTGCTGATCTGACAAAAAAGATAGGTATAATTTTGACTGACTTACAAAAAATACTAATAGTAATCACCTACCCTTTTTCGCACCAGTTATTTTAAATATATATCAGCTGCCTATACTTGTATATAAGAATTTCCGGTACCAAGAATTAACCAGTCAGACACAAACTTATGCAACATGACCAAGAAGATGCAAATATATTATGTCATATGTATATAAGTGGGTCAAGACAGGGAATTCATAGAAGGCAGCTATTGCTGGATTGGCTGTTGTCATTTTTTTCAGTGACAATCTAAGGGAAAAAGAGATCAGTGCCTCTGACTAACTAGCGAGGTAGTACATGTTTTAAAAATTCTCGCAGCACCCTGATTGAACATCAGTGCTCTGGACTTTCAGAGGCAGGGCACACCGACATTCTACTTCGCGCTTACAGTCAAAACAATTCCCAACATCAAACCAGATTCCAAGGGTGAGAAACAGACCCCACCGATTGTTGTGAAAGGCAGCATAGTTCAAGGGCAAAGGGAAGGAAGGAAGACTGTCTATTTTTGTAATTAGTTATTTGCCTTACATTTGGTTTTCAGTAGATTACTGTTTTACTTTGGTAACCATGTCATTGGTGAAGTTATTTTAAATCTTTTCAAGGAGTTAGCGTGAATACATTGCTGGTATGTACATTATAAAATAATTTTAATTATATAGAAGACAGTCGAAACTTTCTGATAGCTAAAAATAATGGTTTTATATCAGAGCTATTTTAGAATTTTAGAATGTAATAGAGAAGGAAATTGCTAATTTTAAATAATAACAGCTAAAGTAGCATCCTGACAATCTCTGTATAGGTAGATTCATCATAATTATTCATGGTTCCAATTAATGTGGATCCTGAAAATATTCCTTAGGAGATCACTGTTCATGTGTGTTACAAACGAATAGATATTCTAGCAGATCCAGTCCATCTCATATATTCCCTCAAAATATTTTTTCAACTGGAAATTTGGTGATATTTATATGTAGACAGAAAGGAGGAAGGGGAGAGAGAGAGTGCATTCACATTTATGTTTGTATATGTTGGACTAAACCGAGTACAACACACACACCTTTAATATCTCATTGTTATTTTTAATATTTTTCTAACACTTCTCTCTCATGTACTAGGTATGAAAAATTCCAAAATATTAAAACTTTATATAAGTTTATGTTCCCCAAAATAATAAGTAAAACTATAATAATACCTGCTTTAAATCTAAAACACATGATTAAAGAATTAAAAATTACTTCCTCCAAGATTACAGAAACCCTGTTCAACAAATTTCCAATATATCCATTTTTAACAACAGTTTGATTTAATGGGAACTTCTCATATTAATTATTGTAACAATTAGGATATAATTCATTATCCGCAGCCCAAGGCAGCTCATCTGCCTGATTATCCAGTATCTTGAGGATTAGAGCCCTCACATCATTTCTGCCCACTTCTTCTTTAAACATTCACTGCTCCTGTTACTGTTGGTGTTAAGCTAGACACTGGTAAAGGAGGGAGAGCAAAGGACACTAGACATTGAGTTCAACAAACTGGGAAGCACAAGCCTATTTGCTTGCCCAGCTTTTCACTCCCAGGGCAACACTGCCTTGTTCTCTGTCGAGGGGATTCACACTCCACCCTCCCCCTTTATGGTACCAGATCGCTGTGGGGTGCAGGAAAAGGTGCTGCACCATACAGCACTGCTAGTCTAACTAGGGGGTGTGGACTCATTGGAGCCTTGCAGAAGTTTGGGAGGTTGATTGGTTCTTTTTTTTTTTTTTTGTCCCCAGAGAGGGGAAGGGAGAGAGGCAAAGAGGGAGAGAAACATAAATGTAAGGTTGCCTTTCACCTGCCTCCAGCTAGGGACCTGGCTGGAGACCTGGCTTGCAATCCGGTTATGTGCCCTGGCTGGGTTAGCAGGCAGCCTTATCCACTTTACTACCAGCCAGGGCTGTTGCTTGGTTGTTTTGAGAAATCTCCTGGTTATAATCCCAGGGTAAAACGTAAGCTCTCCCTTGCTTAAGACCTGCCCCTGCAAGGCCTATTCTCACCCCTGGTCCCAGTAGCCAAGTTGCCCTTGGCCTTGCAATTTCCCACACAGGTTCAAAGAGGAGCCCGAACACAGCTGTGCTAAGTTAGCCAGATGCTGGCCTGGACTTGAAACAGGGTACAGATAGGATACTACCCATGGTCCCTGGCTTGGGGATGGGGAAGGAGATAATACTGCCTTTAAGGTACTTTGCATACCTATGGCAAGCTGATAGCTAGGTAAGGGTTGAGCTGCTGACCAGGTAAAAGGGCTGATGATAGATAGGCTTAAGATACTTTTTGTAGCAAAGGCAAGGTGATAGCCCCAGTCTTTCCTGAAGGGAAGCTGTGCTGCTGCCTGGGTACAGCTTAAGATATGTTTCATAGTAATTAAGTATGGTGCTCCCCATCAGCATTTAAAATTAGGGGGAGCCATGGTAGAAGGGACCATGTAATTTGAAAGGATGCAGAAGGTCCCCAACCCTGTTCACCATGAGGTCTAATGTGAGAGAAGAGGTTTTGAGTTTTAAAGGATGAAGAAGGGCCCCCATCCATGAGGAGAAGCAGCACAATGGAAGGAGCATGCTAGAAGAGCATGATAGAGCTGCAGGTTGCAGCTGCCAGGTGAGAAGCAGCAGCCATGCAGGCTGCAGTCAGGAGGCGGCCATGCAGCCTGGGCTAGTCGGGAAGCAGCCACTCTGCTGCTTCAACCGAGCCGCTCCAGCTGACTCCAGAGCCTCTAAGGACTTTGCCTTGCAGACCTAAACTCTACCTGGACTCTTGGAACTCAGGATATATGGAGAGGACACTCTCTTAGGACTTGTGCCTTTCCTCGCCTTCACCATGATCCAGCATGACATGGTACACGTGCTTTCCTTGACTACATACGAAGGCTCGAGACAAGGTGCCTCAGATCCTGAAGGAGAGCTGATAGGTAAGGGACCGGGTTGGGTTTGGTTTATAGCCCTTTGGGGAGCAAGGAAAGTACTGGATCTTGTGGGAGAGTAGGGTGCCAAGCTAAAGGGCTCCCAGTCACCTCAAGGTTAGACTCTTGTAAATGAAGACTTGATTTTCTCAACACTAATTGCTGGGTCTTACAACAATGCACCATGCTTGGTACCCCCTTTGCTTGGTAACACTATGGGTTGGCTAATCTGATTAAAATGCATCCATATTAGGCATTAAGAGTTAGGCATCATAGCCCTGGCTGGTGGCACAGTGGATAAGGCACCTGCCTGCGAACCCAAAGGTCGCTGGTTCGATTCCCAGCCAGGGCACATAACCAGGTTGCAAGCCAGGTCTCCAGCCAGGTCCATGGCTGGAGGCAGGTGAAACACAACCATACATTGATGTCTCTCTTCCTCTCTGTCTCTCTCCCTTCCCCTTTTCTAAAAATAATAAATAAAATATTAAAAAAAAAGAGAGAGTTAGGCTTCAGAATATAGAAGAATATAAGGAAATGATCAAATATAAGCTAAAAAACAAGTTACAAGACAATACTGATAGTGTGATTTATCAACATAATTTTTTCTCTTTCAGAGAGAGAGAAGAGGAAAGAGGGAAACAGAGCAAGAGAGAGACCGAATTTGGCAATTATAGGTTGCCAACTTTGATTTTATCAGATAGGAGTGAATACAGAATCTCATCCATTGTGGGAAATGACACGTATCACTTAAAAATGCTTTTTGGTTGCAGATCACAGTGGGTTAAACAGAGTGAATGTTTAAGAAAAAATCTGAACATTGACAGTTGTTTCTGGCACTCATTTAACCACTTTTCAGGGGTTCTGAACAATGCTCTTAGGACCCCTGGTTCTTTCTCGTTTTTGGCTTTGCCATAGTTACATTGTGAGTTTTCATCCAGTGCTCATCTCCTCACAGTTCAGGGTGGCTGTGGACCTGCAGCCATTACATCTGCCTTTAAGGTAGAAGGAAGAGACTAAGGAACAATGCCAGCTATGTCTGGTATCTTCAGAGAGGAAAGCAATAGCTTTCCCAAAGTCATTTTATTAGTAGAAGTGACTTTATATCTCTTTTAACCAGAAATGAATCCTGTGGTCACCTCTAGATTCAAAACTACGTGACAAAGGCAGGACCTTGAATACCACAAATGACTTAGACCAACAGTTCTTAAACTTGGCTGAACACTTAGTTCCATGGTCATCAATCATCATTTTAAAATATAAAAAGTAGGCATCTCTCTTGTGGCTTGGTAAGAAAAGGGACACCGTCACTAGCAGAATTGTAAATTCTTTTAGTGGTTTCAGATGAAAAACTGGTCTTCTTTTCTCAGTTTATCCTAGCCCTTTCACATCAGTTGCCAGCAAGGCATTTAATTAAATAAATGACTTCCTTTATTAAAAAAACAAAACAAAACAAAACAAAAATCCCAAAAACCTATGAAGGAGCACATTCAATTATCATCTGAGGAAGATGAAAAAAAAAAAAAAAAAAACTGTAAAAATAATTTTGAAAGAATTTGAAATGGACCAAAATGATCACTGTAGTTTTTCCCTATGGAAAATTCAGTATTGTCTAGAAATGCTCTTTCCATGTAACTTGGTTCTATGGATATCTATGCTTTTCATTATTTTTGAGCTTTGTAAGTTATAGTTATAAATAACCATTATGAATGCAAATGATTATTGTCCACAGGCAAATAAATTTTGTTTGGTGGAATTACAAATAATATCTCCTTCTCCCCTACTAAGTAATACATCAACTTTCCATCTACTTGTAAGTTCAGTTTAGATTTTCTTATCTGTCAATATTCATGTGGTATTTTGAATGCTACTTTAAACCAGTTGCAACTATTATTGGTTGGTTTTCTAATTAATGAGTTAAACAAAAATCTTAGAGATGTGTTGATTTTATAGTAGTAGGAGAATCATAACTATACTTTGAGTTATTTCTTAATAGTTGGAAGATGCAGAGGTTAATAGGTCAAATAAAGATTTTCACTTTATTGTGCATCCAAACTGATCTCACCAGGAATAAATAAAATATATAGTTGATGTTAGGAGTAGGAGATGTTTCACTGACAGTTTGAAATCTAGGATTTAAAAAGTAGAAATAATAAAAACTTACCAACAAACCCACAGGGAAAAGTAACTACAAAAAAATAAAAGAAAATTTATCAAAACTAATTTATATTTTGTACTTTATAGTCTTAAATTCAAATGAACATGATCTTCTTTCCTCCTTTCACTCTTTCATTCATTCTGTCTCCCTTTTCTAGGTTAACAACAATGATAGTATAATACTTAACAATTCTCAAAGTGATTCAAACATTGATGTGAGAAAGAAACATTAGTAGGTTGCCTTTTATATGCTCCCCCACCAGGGACAGTGTGTCTGTCTCCCACACTGGGAACTGAACCCACCTAGGCATGTGCCCTGGCAGGGAAGTAAACCTATGATCTTTTGGTTTGTAGAATGATGCCCAACCTACTGAGCCACACTGGCCAGGGCTTGGATTAGTTTTTGTAAAGCTATTTTTAACTACAGTTGACATGTATTATATAAATTTCAGGTATACAACATAGTGATTCAATATTTATGTAGCACATTAAGTCAAGTAACCATCTATCACTTTACTGGCATTAGTTTTTATGAAAAACAAAATAGGAAACAGGTGAAATTCTTTAATTTTCACTAAATTTAGAAAAAAGATTATAGAATTTTAGGTTTTAGTCAACACAAGGGGTTAGGACTTGTATTTTTAAATGTTGTTGTATTTTATCATGTATCTTATAAGTGGGAAAAATAATGTATTTATTCACTCTAAACTGTTAGTGACTAACAGTTATTGTTCATTCTAGGAAAGGAGCTTTGAATGATTAACAATGGGATTTCAGGTACCCTGGAAGTTTTAGTGTCATCAATTTGGGGGGTCAGTATAGGCATTTCATTAACCTTCAAATTTCATAGACTGCATTCCAATCTGGGCAATACACAATGTCTGATTTGTGTACTCACTGTATGGACTGTACACAGCTTGAAATACTATTTTTATAACAGAAACATTCAACAGGTGTCTAATTTTGTCCAAAGCTAAAGTGAATAAGCTTTAGACAAAATTAGCCAAACAACAAACACTACTGATTCTTCTGACTTCAGCCAGTCAGCATGAAATTTAACTTACATCAATATTCCTGAATGTTTGGAAAAGTATAAAATATCATCTCCATAGGCACTAACCTACACTATAAATTTTTCCCAATTGTAAAACAGTGATGGACTATTTCAAATGTGTAAAAATGTGCTGGACTATTTCAACTATAACAAAAGAAATGCAATTACAGAACAATAACCACATACATACCAAAAAAAAAAAAAAGGAAAAAAGGTAAATTTTTATCCACAGTACTTATAATATGCAGACAAAGTTTGGGAACAGCTGAGTCAAGGATCCATCTTGCTTTTAATGACATCGGGGCCAGATCCATTGAATGCTGGGAGCATCACTGTTGGAAAGAGGTCTGTGGCAAATAAGTTGCTCAATTCACCCAAGTGGATCTAACAGCCATTTTCCTGAACAGTTGGAGTCATTTGGCTGGCTTGAATGTGATTTTGAAAACAAAAACAAAATACCTAATAATAGCTCTGCTTATCTACCTTGTCCAAAGTACAGTTAACTGGCAAATCTGTTTAATGAGATGAAAGGTAGATAGAATGCAGGATCACATATAACAACATCTTGAGAGAAAGATACAAATTCTCTCTGAACAGCCATTTCTACTAGTCTTGTTGGGTATCCTAGAATGATGTATCTATCTCAGGAAATTGGTGAGGAGTGGGGAAGATAAAGTCAAGTGTGTATAGCTCTATTTCTGAAGGAAACATCCTCATTTTTCCTAATTAAAAAAAAAAATCAGTGTTCTAGAAAATATTTCTTTGTTCAAAGAATTCCATTGATAAAATAAATAAATAAATAAACTGTACAAGAACATTCTTCTAAACCAGTGACTCTCAACAGGCAATTTTGCCCCGCAGTGGGACA
Source organism: Noctilio leporinus (assembly GCA_004026585.1). Classification (NCBI taxonomy): domain Eukaryota; kingdom Metazoa; phylum Chordata; class Mammalia; order Chiroptera; family Noctilionidae; genus Noctilio; species Noctilio leporinus. The sequence goes on from PVIW01002096.1 coordinate 54,773, forward strand.
TTTGATAAGGTCTGCAGACTTTTTTTTGCTGTCACAATTTGGAGTGCTATAGTCATCTGGTTGGTAGCAGAATGGCTCCCCACAAGAAAAGAAGTATCTAACCCAAAATGTCAATAGTGCCATGGTTGAGAAATTCATACTCTAAAACATAGCTATGATTTTTCTAACAGCTCTAAATTTCTAAATTCTCTTCAGAAGAGCTGGAGAATGTTGATTTGTAATACCATAGCTTTATTTTTTTTTTTTACTAGAAAAATGTAAGCTTTTTTTTTTTTGTTATTGTTATTTTTATTGTGGTGGTGGAATTTTTTTTTCCTTTTGAGAAATAGCTTAGTTAAATGAAAGAGAAGAGAGGAAGTGAGATCTGGGTTAAAATTTTGATTCTTCCATTTATTATCTTTGTAGCCTCATCTTTCTCAGTTCCTTTCTTTGGAAAATGGAGATGATAATACCAATTTATTGAATTATTGTCAGAAGTAGATATGACATGTCTTGTTTAGTTATTTGTTTATATAAATAGGAAAAATATAAAATTTCGCTGTTACATATATAGCAACTCTTTAACTCCCCCTGAGGTAATGGAATACAACTAGTATTGATTGGCTCTGGCTAAGACAGGATTAATATTCCTTTTAGCTTAGATTTTAACTTTTGACTGTCTTCAACCAGGCTTTTTCTCTAACTATAGAACCTAACCTCTCTTTTCTTAGAGCATTTACTTCAAACACAAACACAAACAAACAAAAATACTTGTCATTGCAGATTCTTTTCTGTTCATCTGAAATGTACATAATCTTCCCAGCCTCTTTTCAGCATTGACAACCCAGAAATGTCTTTCTGGAGGACATCGACATCTTTCTGAAGTACGATCATCAAGAAAGATAGAGCCCTTATCTTTCAGTTTCAACAGGAAAGTAGGAACCTAACTTCAGTGGGCATAAATTAGCAAACACTGATGGCCTAACCATAGAGGTAAACATCTGTAATCTTAGAAATAACTCAATGTGCTCAACTTACCACATCAACCAACCTCCTGGTTTACATCATCCAGTACTTTCCAAGTAGCTCAACTCAGAACTTAAAAATCCTCTGCCTTTTAGGCCCTGGCTGGTAGTACAGTGGATAAGGTGCCAGCCTGCGAACCCAAAGGTCACAGGTTCGATTCCCCAGCCAGGGCACATAATCAGGTTGCAAGCCAGGTCTCCAGCCAGGTCCATAGCTGGAGGCAGGTGAAAAGCAACCATACATTGATGTCTCTCTCCCTCTCTGCCTCTCTCTCTTCCCCTCTTTCTAAAAACAATTAAATAAAAAATCTTAAAAAAATAAAACCCGCTGCCTTTTATTTTAGTGATGTTCTCTCTCCTTCTCCCTCTCTCTCTCTCCTTCATTTCAATAACCTTGAATAAACTCTTCTTTGCATGTTTAACTTGTCCAATGAATTATTATTTTGTAGCTCTCAGTCTCTTCCTTGCCCTCTCTTTAAACCAGAGTGAGCTAAAAGTATATTCTACAGGGTTTGGGGAAAGGACTTAGAATTGATGACTTGCAGACTTCTCTGGGCAAAAAGCAGCAGACAGCCTTGTCTAGGGGAGCAGAAAAGTAGAGGGTTGGTCCATTGCATCACTATTACTACATTTAATCTTCTTAGAGTAGTGCTGGTTAAGAGGGAGATTCCTGTCTTGAAAATGTCACCCATCTTCGGCCCAATACTATCCTACAAGACCAAGCAGACAACAAACTACTTCATGAGTTTGACCTCTCAGCTAGACCAGGAACTGTTTATAGAAGAGTTTTATAGCCTTAACCAAGTTATTTTATTTCTCTTGAAGAAACAGAACCTATATGTTATACAATATAATTTCTTAGACCTCACATGTATCATTTCACTCAGCTACTTCATTAAAGATAATATACCATTAAAAAATTAAACTAAAAATTCAGGGATAGAGTAAACCTTTTATCTAGGATACTGAATTTGCCCATAGGACAAAATCTAAGTTTTGGGAATATAGCCATATCCATTTGTTTAAGTGTTATTTGTGGCTACTTTCTCATTAAAAGGACAAAGGTGTGTAGTTGTGACAAAGACCCTATAACCTGAAAAGTCTAAAATGAATTAAAGTGTACTCATTAGCTCTTTATATAAAAAGTTTGTCAACTTCTATATGAAGATGCAAAAGCCTATACAGTTTGTGTGATTTAACTAGGATTATAGAGCAGCGCTCATTATAAAACTCCAGACTGTAATGACCAGTTTACATGTTTATAAATGACACTTTTTTAGTTGTTCAGGGCTCTGAACAAGTTGAGAAACAAAACTAAGCATGGTGGATGGAAGCTCTTTCAGTGTTGATAATGATCCAGGGGGAGTGCATAGTTTAGGGTCAGCATCCTTGGACCTGTTAGCCGAACTCTATGGTTACGTAGATTTACCCACTGCAGTAGGCCAGCATCTCTACCACCTCCAAACGGGGCAGGAATACTGGAGGTGGGAGTATCTGAATTTAACATGCTTCTGCAGAGATGAAAGTGAGGGAAGGCCTAGAGAAAGGAAAGGAGTGTGTGCTGGGTAAATCACTTCTCTAGGAAACCAGAAAAAGAAAGGGTTCCCTTCTAACAGAATTCAGGGAAAAGTCTTAATACTCGAAAGTGAGTGGTGGGATTAGAGATGGTGCACAGTTTAGGTAGTACTTATATTTATTAATGTTTTTTCACAATACAAATGATTTTAATAAAAAGATTAAAATATGTAAACCAATGATATATATTAAGGTTTCTTTAGAAAATTTGTAAAGATGAAGCGTTAAGAACAAAACAGCTTAGCAATATTTACATTTGCAATTTACAATTTCACAGCTCTTTTTTGTTCTTGTTATTGTGATGATATATATATATGTATATATATATTCCTTTTAATCCTCATAATTAACACTGAATGCTTTAACATTATCAAATGACAGATAAGAACTGTAAAATTAAGGATATTATTATATAAAATATAGCCTTATAAGTTGTTGAATTATCCCAATTAACTTATTTATTTATTTATTATGTCTTGGTAAAGTTTGATCTTGTTCCTTATTTTGATTTAATTCCTTATTTTGAATTTAATTCCTCCAGAATTAAATTCAGTGTTCCTTATATGTTAATCTCTGGTGAACTGTGTCTTTGCTTGAGATCTTTTTGGCCAACCTTTGCCTAATAAGAACACAATTCTAGGGAATTAATAGGTTCCCATCACCCATGGATTCAATATTCTAGTAAAAGTGGTTTTGCTTTATAGTGTTACTTATGGAAAAAACATATATGATGGATGATTTTCTATTTAAAGAAGAGCGCAGTTTGCTCTTATTAAGATAAGCACCTCATTCAAAGTTATAAAAAACAAAATAACACCCCCCCCCAAAAAAAAAAAACAACCCAAAACTGAAGAGTATAATGCTAGTTCAAGTTCATGTTGGATATATAAGTCTCTGGCAAATTAACTAAGAATCTGCACATATTGTGCCAGTATAACAGTAAATGCATTAACATAATTTGGTATCCTTTAACTGAACAGTTTACTTGGGTTAATGATATGAGTTGGATGGAGGGGACTTTTCTGTCAAGTTTTATTTTATTTTATTGTGTTTATTTTTAATTTTACTCACTGGCATATAAAACAAAACAGAAGCCCTTTTGCTACTGATATACAGTATATGACAATATAAATGCTTTACTGGACTGTTCAGTATAAAAGACTTAGACTATATTATTCTCCTCAGGATAATCACAAAAAGAAACTGTTTTCTGAATAAAAATAATGTCAAAACAAAACAAAACAAAACCAAGCAAACAATTGAGCCGCTCTTCTTCATTACAGTAACAACTAATTTCCAAACACTGAAATAATTACTATTATCATTTATTGTTATCATAACTATGTTAGGCAAAAAGAGACCCTTTGCTGAAGGTATGAAATAACTGTACCTGCAAGGCCTCAGGAAGTTAGTTTACAGTTCAACTTCTGGTACACTGTATCCGGCTCAGCCATGAGAAAACAAATTATTCTTTAAAATATCATTAATTCTACTTAGACTATGCTGTGACTAAGAACCCTCTTGACATTGTGTGCTTCTTTGGCACTTTGAATTTTAAGTTTCCTAGTCATGTACTGAGAAATTTTCCATCTCATTTGTATTGGCTGAATGTATTCTTGGGTCCTGCCCTTGGAATGATTTGGCTGGGAGACTGTTTTCTTTTGGCAAATTGTCACCTCAGTTAGCCTGAAGAGGAGCCTTGACTGGGAGCATAGCTGACGTTCCGAAGGGATCCCAGCAGGCACAGATAGAAAGCTGCCACCCTCCCTTATAAAACGGCTGCTCAGCAGAATCATCCTGTCTGGTAGGAAACTGCTAGATTTCCCTGGAGAGAGGACTGCATGTGGGTTTATATTCATTGCAGATTCACTTGATTTGGTAGATGGATTTGGATGGAAATTCTTATTATTAGTCAGCCTGATGTTTCTTTAATGTTCCTCATGGTATTCCCCCTGTAGCTATTTCTTGGCTCTGCAAACACAAAATCTCAGTTTAATGACTGATACCCTCCTTGGAGATTTTTATTCTCCTCCCTACTCTGCTCCTGGCATTCTCCGTAACCTGGTGGAGCAAATGAAGTCAGCACTTAGCATACGTGTGCACTCAAGAGTTTCAGATGATGTACAACAATCTTGCCAATTAGAGGGGAAAGGCAATTTGAATATTCAAAAAAAATGTGTATCTCAGTTGTTCGATTTTGTAAATGAACTCAACTTTGCTAGAAGCACCTAGATATGTGTCATTTTGAACAGCTAGTTATGCCTGCTTTGTGTCCTGCCAGTAACCCAATTATGCTGTCAGGTTTTGGCCCACAATTTATGTTATCTGGATTAGAGAGGATGCTTGCTAAAAATTGCTCTAATGAAGAAACCGCGAACTTCAATAATTTCAACAAAAGTTTATATCCCTCTTGCACAGTGGTCCAGGGTGGTCCCCAGTGAGTGTTACAAGTCAACTCTGCATAGTCCTTTAGGAGCCGAGGTTGATGTGCCATCAACACATGACTTAAGGGTCAAGTATCTATGGTCATTACCATCTCCGTATTAGAAGGGGAAAAATGAAGGACTAGTCTCAGAAATGTCCTCTTAAGAAAGTGAGGCAGAAGTGTATATCGCTTTGGTTTACAGTTTATTGCTAAGACCTTAGTTACTTGTTTACCTACAAAGGGATTTCGGAAACTAAGCCTTTATCTGTCAGCCATACCCCAGCCTCAACTCTGTGCTATGGACTAAAGAAGGGCATGGTTTGCTGGATATCAGTGTCCCCACATTGTCTTCATTTCCTCATACTCTGTGCTTCTTTACATAGAGATGGAAACAACTAGATTCCTTTCTATGCCCTTAACGGGACAAGAGGGATTTTTTTCCCTGGGTCCACTACACTGTAGTTCATCATTGGTTCTACACAGGGGTCTGCCCCTCAAGTCTCCTATCTTTAGAAACCTCCTTACAACAATAAAATTAAATTAACAACAACAAAAAAGAAATCTCCAGCTGGGTAACAGGTATCACATTCTATTTACCTATATGGCCCAACATTTCTGGGAACACCATCAAGTTCTTTAACAACGCTAACACTATTTCCCTTCTGCCCCCATGGCTCCACCACCACCAACTCCAAAGGATGCCTTGTAAATCTCTGCATAGTGACATTCCTGCCAGCTTTAGAGTCTTTCTTCTCATTTTGCAGGTGCCTCCATGTTCTACAAATTCATCTTTCAGAGGTCACTTTCGGTTGGTTTGGTATCGGTGGTGGGGTTGGGTAGAGCTTTCTCTTAAGAAAACCTTATTTCCTATAGCTATATCCAAAATCACTGCTTTGCAGTGATTTTGGAGAAATGAGGCAAGGTAGGGCTGGGTGATGGTTGGGGTCCCAGAATCTTAGGCAGTTTATGAATAAACTCTGAGAAAAACACATGGACTCAATTGTAAATTGTGGGGAATTTATCTTTATCTTTCCTTGTTCCTCAGCTTTGGGCATTAGTTGCCAATTCTGAGACAAGAACACTTGCTCAAAGTGGCTTCTTCTATACCCACACATTATATAATAGAGTTGTCATCATGGTACATATCCAACTTCTAGTTAGCAATTGGTAAGCATTACTGGTGTTTTTCCTTAATGCTATTTTATTTTATTTTTTAAAGATTTCATTCATTCTCTTCAGAGAGAAGGTCAGGGAGGTAGGAAGGGAGAGAAACATCAATGTATGGTTGCCTGTCACCTGCCTCCAGCCACAGACCTGGCTGGAAACCTGGCTTGCAACCTGGTTATATGCCCTGGCTGGGAATTGTGCCAGCAACCTTTGGGTTTGCAGACTGGTGCCTATCCACTGAGCCACCAGCCAGGGCCTCCTTAATGATTATTTAAATCAGCTTACCAATGTCATACTCTTTTAGGAATTTTGGAAATTACAAAGAATAAGTCAATTTTATAATTACTCTTTATAAAAACTGATACTGTTGGAAAAATTTTTAAGTGATTCAAATAAAAAAATAAGAAAAATTAAAAATAAAAACTAGTGAGCCATGGCAATACCAAAGAATAGTTCCATTTTGATTCAAACTTTGTTGCTGACATATTTTTAATTAAATTTTTAATTAAATAGTAAATGTTTGTATGTGTAGAATCAATGTTATCATGGAGAAATTGAAGTTCAGGGTTAAAGAAAAAGCAAATAAGACAGCTTATCCAAGTTTATGTCTATATCAGAAATTGTAGCCCACAATAATGAAATCCTTTACAGTGATGATGAATCAAATAAAAGTATAAAGAAGATTATAATACAAATATTGTGATAAGCAATATTTAGGGAAAGTAGTATTTCTGAAATACTTGAAAAATTAGCCGTATTTTCAATTTCTGTCAAAACTCTAAAATATAATCTTGGTTTTGTTGAATATCTGCATTACATGGAATTTGTATATTTTGAACTTTTAAAATTCTTAAGTATATGACCAAAAGCTACATTAAAAGTATATGTATAGCTCAATGAAGTCAAATAAGGCACACACCCAGGGAGCTACCACCATGCTATGAGTGATGGCAAAAGCCTATGGTGAGTGGGCCTTTCCCATCAAAACTCCTTCTCTTCCACTAAGGATAATCAGAATTATGACCTATGTGCAAATCACTTTCATTTACTTTATAGTTAAATGTGCAGGTCCAATCTCTGTAACTCATTTTTAATAATTTTTTAAATGTACAATTGATATACAATAAGCTATGCAGACTTAGTGTGTGCAATTGGGTGAGTTTTCCCATATGACCTCCATGAAAGCATCACTACAATAAACAAAACAAACACAGCCATGAGCACCAAAATGTACTTGGTGTCCCTTTGTGATTTGCCCACCTCCATGCTCCTTCCTGGCACTACATCTCCTGGCACATTCTGTTGTACATATTGGTCTCAAAGTTTCCAGATCTGACAATATTATTTCATGGAACCACACAAATGAATCCTGTGTCTCTACTCCTATATACAGGGTGTGACAAAAGTAGGTTTACAGTTGTTTGCATGAAAAATAATACAATAATGAATAAATAAGAGTATAAACTGGGTTTCACATATAACTGTAATCCTACTTTTGTCCACTCTGTATATTTTAAGCTCCCAAAAGTACTAGTTAAATGGAATAAGTTGGTTTGTAAGATTTTCATGACAAGACAAAGTCCTCCAAGTTGTTCTAACAGTTAAGAAAAGACTACTTTCCTATGTGATACTGAATTCCATTAAGTAGCTAAAGTCCACATACTACTAGGAAATGCTTCAAAGATGCTGACATATGTTTAAAATATAGACACTACAGGTTCTAGCTGAAATTCAAGGCCTATAAGATGCATCATTGATACAACAACATCAACCTGACCTTATCCTGACAACTATAGAAGACAATCACACGCTATCCTAATTCATACTAGTTTCTATAATCTATAAAATTCTGATGATTTCTATAGACATCTAACTGCTCTTTACGGAAGCATTATATAAATATGACTTAAGTTATGGGTATAAAATTACTGTTTCCATGACATTCATCTGTTTTACAGATACCCTGTGTTTCTTTAACATTGTTTTGTGAAGTTCCATTTATCACATGTCACATTATGAACTCTATTTATAACTTTCTATAATTTTTTCTTCCAATCCCTACCATCTGTAAAAGTTATTTTATAATAGACTTTAATATTGCCAATATTTTTAAGCTTATACTACTGCAAATAAAGACAAAACTGTCTTTTAGGAGAGGAATATAACAATGTTGCTCCATATCTACCAATGTTTTTACTGTGTATTTTAGCTCATATGATTATAACATTTTATATTCTAAATGAATAAAGCAAATTAAACCCCTTCCTTTCTACACTTTATGATTCCTTTCAATCTATTTTCCCATGGATGTTTTTTATTTTCATAATCAATGAATATAATTTTACATTCTTTTTTTAATCTTACCAAGTCTATCATAACTTTTTCATAGAATTTCTTATATTTGAAATCACAATTTAAAATGGTTATTTAAAGTGTGTTTCAATGGATGCATGTTCATTGATATTTGGGAAATTCATAATTAATATTTGGTTTCATGTATTCTTATTAAAATGTTTTCCTTACCACTGTCAGCCTTACAAATGTACATTTACTCTTCAAGACTCAACCTAAGCATAATTTCTTCCAGAGTTTTTCTGAGGCCCAACCCAGCCGAGTTTGGCACCCCTGTTCTGCACCCCTTTAACTCAGTAAGCCTACTGTTATAGGCTGAATATTTGTGCTTCCTCCAAAATCTGTATGTTGAAGCACTAATTCCCAACATTATGGTATTTGGAGAAGTCTTTGTTAAGTATTTAGATTAGAAGCATCATGAGGGTAGGATTAATGCCCTTAATGAGGAAGAGGGAGTATGAAGCTTTCTCTCCTCCTCTCCTTGGGCTGGTGTGGAAGCATGGCCCATAGAGTATAGCAAGAAGGCAGCAGTCTGCAAATCAGAAAGCAAGTTTCCAGCAGGAATGAAATCTGCAAGCATCTTGTTCTGAGACTGCCCAGCCTCCCAAACTGTGAGAAATAAATGCTTGCTGTTCATGCACTCAGTCTATGGTCTTTTGTTATAGCAGCCTGAGCTGACCGAGACATCTACCTTTATTTCCTCAAGCATCACGCTGAACTGTAGCTGGCTTCTCTTGGGTCTCCTCCTTCAGAGGATACATTTCTATGGAATTGAGAATGTGGTTCATCACTCTTTTGCATTGCTGCTACTGGGTAAGTGCTTATCAGGACAAAATTTTCATTCAATGATGGTAGTTACAGTGATAAACCCTGTAGTACATTATCTATCTTGAAATCCTGGCATAGCTAATTCTTATCTGTTTGACCTTGGAGAAGTTACTTTCCTGTGCCTCAATCTTCTTATCTATAAAAAAGGACAACAGTGACTACCTAATAGTAGTAGTAGCATTACTAATAATAGTATCTCATAGGTTGTATGAAGATTAAATGTATTATATAACTATTGCAAAGTTCAAGAAACAGTGTCTGGAGCATAGTGTGCACTCATTTCATATCAGCTATCATTGTCATTTCCATTGTTATTATTATTTTTCCCCTTAATCAAAGCTCTCATCTCTCATCTAGGCTCAAAGATCAACCTAATCAGTACAACACACAGTCTTGTGCAGTCAAGCTTCAAGCTTACCTCACTCTATTCTCTCTCTACACATGTCACTTGGGCTAGCCAAAAGAGATTTTTCATTGTTCCTCAGAAAAGTCAGTATGATTTTGCCTATGTGACTTTGGGCTGGTAACTGCTCCTTCTGTCTGCAATGACCTATTTGCTTCTCTATACTTGTGCAAGGCAAACTAAATTCAAGCTCCATAAAGCCTGCAATGAATGCTCTCTTTCAGTGTGATTTTTTTTTCCTTCTCTGAAATTCTGTAGCCCTCATTGCCTCAACCATTCTGTTGGCATCTTGCCCTGCATTTCTACTTATCATTTTATGTATAGGTTCTGTCATCCCAAGAGCTTGTCAAGGCTTTAAGAGTAGATAGAAACTATGTCTCATAACTATTTATCTTCCTGATATAGAAACCCCGTGGGTAGTGTGCTCATGATTAATATTTGATACTGATGATTTTTAAAAATTTTAGTTATGCGGAAATTGTTACACTTAAGTCCCTGATCTCTCACAGTCATTGCTTTAGGTGGAGTTTATTTGTCATGACTCTGTGTTAACATAGGCAAAGCAACTGTAGATATTATGGTCCAAAATATTTTTTCTTATAATGAACTATTAAATAAAAGCCAACAGGAAGAATTATAGGCTACACAAACAGCAGAACTTGACTGACTTCAAGCTAGAGGGAAATTGTCTGAAAGATAAAAACTAGGACTGGAAATGCTATGGAAGCAAATCTCTGATTGGTAGAATCCAGGTTTTTCTACTCTCTCCTTACATGTTCTTTCTTCTGAAGACCTAAACACTAAAAAATCTGTGGTATTATTTGTATAGATTGAGCTAAAACCTAGGGGGAACCAGCTGTGTTCCTTCACCCCTTGGGACAGATTCTTTTCATGTGTAAATGTGTCAAATATCCTCTTCAAAAAACACACCAAATATTCTCTTCCTCTAAGCACCAAAGCCTAGGCTCCCATTTTAAAACCCTTGTTGTGTTACACATGACTGCCTAACTAAGATTCCTTTAAAAAACATTCTAGGGTAGTATCATACACTGAATAACAGTTTCATAGACATTTCTACACTTTAATCCTGAGAACCTGCGAATATGTTGTTACTTGGCAACAGGGAAGTAGTATTGGAGCTAGAATTAAGGTTACTAATCAGCTGATCTTGAGATGACAGGTTGATCCTGGATTATCTGGATGGGCCCCATGTAATCACGAAAAATCTTGTCAGTGGAAGAGAGAGGTAAAGGAGAGGGAACCTGAGAGATGGTGGCAAGGAAAAGATGCAACCCAATGTTACTGGCTTTTAGGATGGAAGAAATAACCCCAGGAGTCCAGATATGCAAGCAACCTCTGGAAGCAGGAAAGTCAGGATTTATGTTCTCCCTCACAGTCACTAGGAGGAATGCAGCCCTGATGATGCATAGATTTTAGCTCAGTAAGATCCCATTCTGACTTCTAACCTTTGGAACAGTTAGAAGACAAATTTGTGTTGTTTTAAGCAACTAAATCTGTGGGTATCTGTTATAGCAGCAATAAGAAATTCACACAGATGGCAATTTCATGGATAGTTTGAATAGTCTCTTACTAATGGGAAGGGGAAAAATACTTAATTCCTGTTTCAGCTAAGGTTTTTACAGATTGGCCTTTTCCCTTTCAATCCCAGTTCCTCATTCTAGGCTTAGTGCTTCCAGCTTTTTAAAGTTCTTTTGCATCCATTATCTCACTAAAATCTCTCATCCTGACTGTCCACTTGCTATTACATAGATTATTATCTTCATTGGACTGATAAGGGAATTGAGTATCTAGAGGTTCAATAACTCATGTTTACGATACAGTAGAGGAGACATAGTGCAGTCAGAGAAATAAAACAAACATCTTGGATCTGAAATATTTCCTCTTTATCTCTAAGTCACGTTAGAATTAATATATAACCCTTCATCATTTTTGTACCATTGTACATTATAGTTATTCCCAGAATCAGTGTTATGAGCTACTTTAGAAGCTGTAGGAAAAATCAATTCTGCAAACAGTCCCAAAAGCTAGAAAGGAAGTAAGATGTCAGGGCCATCCACCTACCTCTTGAACCACATTTCCCTTTTTCCTTTCTGTGTTTTGACACATCAAGCCCTTTACCACTTCAGTGTGCATGTATTTAATATTCCTTTTGTCCAGGATGCTGTCTCCCAGACTTTCCCAGGCCTGACTTTATATTATCACTTAGTCTAGATTTCACCTCTCCAGCCTTTTCAGATCATTCAGTCAAGAGTGAATGGTGCCTTCTGGTACACGCTTAATTTTTTTCTTAGCACTTTTGTTTATTTCTTTTCTTTTTTTTTTAAATTTTTTAGAGAGGGGAAGGAAGAGAGGCAGAAAGGGAGAGAGCCTTCAATGTATGGTTGCCTTTCACTGCCTCCAGCTATGGACCTGGCTTTATCTCTCCCTTTTTATTAAATGGAAACTCTATGGAAGCAAGACTCTTGTCTACATGGTTCCTCTCAATACTTAGCATATCATCAGGAAAATAGTAAGCCTTTGTTGAAGGAGTAAATGATTGCCACACATTTTTGATGTCTCTGTTACTATCCTTAGATCTGACAGGCTAAGCTGAGAAGCAGGGCTTTCAGGAATAACAACAAAGTCAGGCATTAGTTGTAATTTTCCCTACTGAAAGTCCATTTGGCTTAAGATATATAAAATTGGAATTTCTCAATAATAATTATCCAGTGAAACTGAGCTTGGACATTAGAAACAGATACCCCATTCATTTTATTCTGTTTTTGTCATCTCCTGAACGTTTAACTTACTACCAGGTATAATGGTTTAAGGGAAAAAATCTAATGTTTGTGTCAGCACAAATATGACAGATGTTGCTCCAGATGACATTGAACTAAGGACTAAAGAGACTATGCATTTGTCCATGGCAATTTGCCACCCTGTACCATGTGAACTGCTGTCATAGGTGAGTGATGTTATGATTCATACTGTCTTCATCTCAGAATGATTTAAAAATTAATAACTTTCTTTAAGTTGTAAAAGTAAGACAAACTTTTGAGGATAATTCATAAAATACAATTATTTAGGGAAGAAAATATAGCAATCACAAATAGCCTAGTGATAACTATTATCATTTTGATATATATTGACAATCTTTCCTCTCTGCATATGAATATGCATGTAGAAATACATTTATTTATATATAACCTTTAATAAGTACCTGATTTTTCTTGAATAAATAAATGAAGGAAAGAATAGCATTACTGAAGATTTCAATATAAAATGGAGAATATAGTTTGTTTCAAAGATTAGTCATTTGTTCCATTGAAACTGTTGCTAACATTTTATTAAATTACTCTTTTCATTTTAATTTTCTTTGGCTATTTTACCAAGTCTTAGGCTTTTAATTCGTCAGCCCTGTTCCATTTAAATGCAAGAGGTCCCAAGCAAGACCCAATTTGGAAAGAATAAAACCTACTAAAATATGAGAATTAATAAAGCTGGTTTTCTTCTCTTCAGATCTATTCTAAAGAAAGTATTTATTTGAGATTAAAAACAAAACTTACCTCAATAGATGCAAAATAAGTATTTGAAAAAAAGTCAGCATTCATAATATATATTCTCAACCAGGAATGCAAATGAATTTCCTTTTTATGTTGTTACATTTACAACATGAAACAGGACATCTAAAACTAAGAGCTAACATCAAAATCAGCAGTGAAACACCTAAAGTCTTTCTGTAGGGCAGGTCCCATATCCATAGTGTGGTGACTAAAAATTGGGAGGTGTATCTTGTTTGCAGAGGACCCATGGAGGAGCAAAGGGTCCCACACTGGATTTCCCATCCTGGGCACCGATGTCAGAAAGAGGAGTCCCTGTAACATCTGGCTTTGGAAACCAGTGAAGGTTGCATCCCAGACAGAAAGAGGGCTATGGGAGAGGGTGGCACAATGCTCAAAGAGGCCAGTGCACAGACTCACGTTCTCACAACTCACTTCACCCTAACCTCCAGCCCGGGGGCAGCAGCTCAAATAGCACCAGGGAAAGAAGGGGAGGAACTAAATCGTCTAGTTTCAGGGTCATGGCTGGAGAGGCTGGGGTCAGAGCAACACTTGCAAGGGACAGAAGTGCTGGCAGGAACCTAAGGTCCTTTGGTGAGCCCTCCTTTCACCAAGCCAAGCAGTGCAGTGAGCTCCAAATCCCTGCTCTCCATTAGCTGTTTGCCCTGCCACGGTGATTCCCACCCCACCTGACATGCTCGCATGGCCTGAGCCACTTCTGCAGGCTCCTCTGCACAAGCAGTCTGCTGTGGCTTGTGCTACAAAGACTCCCAAAGCCTCTCAAAGGTCCACAGATCCCTCAAAACAGTGGTCAATTTTGGTGTGTCTTGTAGTTATTGCTAAGCTACCTCAAGCCCAGAACAAGAGCTGATTGGTCACCACTTGCATTGTGATGACACTCATCAGGTGACTCCATGCCTGGTACGAGCGGCGGCAAGTCTTAGCCTGGAATTGAGATTTCGTTAAGTGGTCACAAATGCAATACTAGAGGCAACAGGCCTCAGCTCATCTTGTGCTGTCCACCAAGCTTGGCACTAGTGGCAGCCAGCCTCTTTTTGGCAGCTTGGCCTATGCCAAGTGCCTCCAAGCCCAGCACAAGTAGCAACTAACCACAGGTTGCTTCACAGCCTCCATTAGGAGGCCCCAAACCAGGCATAAATGGTGGCAGACCTTGGCATGCACCAGAGCCTCAAGGACCAATACACATAGTAGCTGTCTTTCTACCACACCAGGATGTAAAACCAGGTCCAGAAGTGACACACCAGAGGGCAGACTCAGGTGACACCAGAACCCTGTTAAAGTAGCTCCTGCTCTGTGGGGTCAACCCCTGTACAACAGCCTGTCTACTGAGGTTACAGCCAACGCTCATAGACTATTGACCTGAGGTTCAACTCCACTCACTAACATGCTAAAAGGAATTCAGGCCAAACTACTACAGGAGGGTGTAGACAACCCACACAGGGCACACCCTTAGAGCACCCAGCTCAGGTGGCCAGAGAGATTGTGTAACGCATCTCACAAGACACCTTTTACATAAGGCCACTCTATCAGGACCAGCAGATGTTCTAGATCTACCTAACACAGACAAACATGGAAACTCGGGCAAAATATGAAGACAAAGGGACGTGTTTCATAAAGAACAGGACAACACTGCAGCAAAAGAAGGACACCAAATGGACAAAAGTATTCTACACTGAAAATTACAAAACAGTGTTTCCAAGAGATATTAAGTAAAGCAAAAAAAAAAAAAAAAATAGAGAGATATGCCATATTTATGGTTTGCAAGAGTCAAAATGGTTAAGAAGTTACTTTTCTCTACAGTGATTTACAGATGTTATTCAATCTAAAAAATACCCAGGGCTCTTTCTTGGTGTGTGAAAAGTTACAAGATGATTCTTAACTTTATTGGAAATACGAAGGACTTGAATAGCCAAAATTATCTTGAAAATAAAGATCAAAGTTGGGGGATCGACATTAGCTTATTTCAAGACTTATTATAAAAACTACATTAATTAAGCCAGCATATCATTGATGTAAAAATAGACAAACAGATAAATGAAACAGAATGGAGGGGCTCAAAATGAACTAGCATATATCTAGTCAATCAATTTTTGACAAAGGTGTGGAGGCAATTCAATGAAGGAAAATCTCTTCAACAAATGATACTGAAATAACTGCATATCCTTATCCATATGATGTCTACCTTACACAGAAACCTAATTTGGCATGGATCACTGACATAAATGATTAAAGTATTAATATGATTATGAAAAGTTTCATAACTAAAATAGAAATAACTAGGAAAAAATTCATGAAATAATAACTTGATCAAAATTTCAAAGTTTCTGCTCATCAAAACAAAACACCATTAAGGAAGGAACAGATCAATCACAGTCAAGAAGAAAATATTCACAATACCTATAACTTATAAAGAATGCACTTGCAGAATATCTAACTGCTACAAATCATCAATAACCCAGTTACAATGAGCAAAGGGCTTGAATAGACCCTTCAAATGGGGACATGAACAAATGGCCAATAAGTATACAACATGGTTTGTCATCTAAGAAATAGATATGAAAATAATTTAAAAAAATGTCATTGCACACTCTCCAGAATAAATAATACTCAAGTGACTGATAAAACCAAATGTTGGAAAAGATACGAAATAACTATATAGTGTTGAAAGAGAGTAAAATAAACAATCATGTAGAAAATATTTTGACATTTTCCTATAAAGTTTAACATACACAAATGTGACCTAGCATTCCATTCTTAGCTATTTACCTAAGAGCAATGCAAACATGTTTGCAAAAACAATGTTGCACATTTGTTCATAGCAGCTTTAATCATAGTAGCAAAGAAAGAAAAATCCAAATGTTCATCCACAGGTAAATGTATAAATAAATCATGGCATATTTGTACAATGAAACAATTTTCACAAACATAGATATATACCACAACATGAATGAATCTCAAAAACATTATTCTGCTTATAGGAATCCAGACCCAAAGGACTACAAACTGAATGATACCTTTTTTATGAAATGTAAAAATAGGCAAATTAATCTATGGTACTAGAAATAAAAACAGTGGTTGCCTCTGGGTGCAGGGAAGGGATTGAACAGTAAGGCACATGACAGATCTTCCTGAAGGTGAAAAAAAAAAAATCTAAATTTTGATAAGGACATGGATCTGTGGATACATGCATTTGTAAAAACTCATCAAACTGTAAATTTAGCATTAGGGCGTTTTACTATATTGACATTATGCCTCAATTTACAAGAAATTAAAGATGGCAGGCAGCCCTGGATGTTGGCACAATGGATAAGACACCAGGCTGTGAACCCATAGGCCACTGGTTTGATTCCCAGCCAGGGCACATAACCAGGATGCAAGCCAGGTATGTAGCTGAAGGCAGGTGAAAGGCAACTATACATTGATGTCTCTCTCCCTCTCTGTCTCTCTCTTTCTCTCTAAGAATAATAAATAAAATCTTAAATAAACAAAAATGGGGGGGGGGAGGCAATGTTTCAAATGAAGAGGCTCAAATTGTCTCTACTTGATTTGCTTCGAGACACAATTTGATTACGTAATTTTCAGTCATCAAGTCTATGGATTGTTAACTGAACAACGATATCATTCAAAGTAGTTGAATGTGTTGGTTTCATCTGTATCAGGAATGCTCAGAGTACAAGTAACGGAAACCTTACTAAGAAATTTATTAACAATCAAATAGGGTTAATTGTTCCAGGTTTGATTCAGCTTAAAATCTCAGACTCCATTCTTTCCAAAATATGATTTGTGTCCTTCCAGGAAATCACATCAAAAAACAGGTTAGGAGCAAAAACTTTTCTATAGCTTTAATTTTCATCAGGGAAAGAAAGTCCTCAAGGGGGGAAAAATTGTTACATCTCGTTGGTTGGAAGATCTTTACCTATCCCTGGACCAATTTCAAGATAAACAGAATAGGATTATTGTGACTTGCCTGAATCATCATTTTAGGCCTGTGTAGGAGCTTCCCTTTGTGAATTCAGACATCTCTTCATCCAACCTGTCAAATCAGGTTCATTTCTTAGGAAAGAATGTGAAGACGGCAATAGCTGTTGGTTGACAATAAACAGTATCTGGCACGTGTATTCCTGTCTTAACTTCTCTTAAGATATTTCTTTCCCATGCTTGCTATTTTTTCCCATGTGGAAAGAAGTTTAATATAACCTCTTTCTACTCTGTGTCCTTTAAGCATCCTGCCCCTCATGACATAAAGTGACTTAGTTGTTGGGTAAATTTAGGAAGAATAAACAGGCAGGCAATGAGTCATTTTCTTTTTAGTGGAGGTAACAGAAGGAACACACGCCCTGTTGCTCCACCACAGAAAGTCTGTCTCAGTGCGGGAGGGGTGTGAGAGTCAGAAAGTTCTCTAGCGTTCAGGTATTAGGCTGTTTGACTAACCCCACCCCATTTCGGAGTTCAGTGTCAGGAGGCCCACTGCACTCTGACACCTAAGCACATTTTCCTAGCCCTGCATTTATAAGCAATAAAGTTGATGGTAGCCACCCTTAATAGGAAAACTTGAGTGGGAGGACGAGGATGTTTAACAAGTCTCCTTCAGGGTCTCAGCAGGTGCTGCACTGGCCAGAGTCATTGAGAACTAAACAGGGAGTAGAATGTTGAGGGGAAAGGGCTTTAAAGAAGATTTCTTATGGGATCATGACTATATCTTCGGAGCTTGAGCTTTTCTATGTTACCATAGTGTTTCGATCTTAGGAGGGTTTGGAAGCTTGTTATCAATTTGTGGTTGCTATACCTTGACCTCATATTGACAACTGGATTAAGGTTGGCTTAACTTTAGGAGACTGTGCAGGCCTCAAGCAAAGACACAAAAGGTAAAAGCAACAGAGTCCCAGCAAAGGGGTGTGGCACACGTGGATGTCCTCAGCAAAGGCACCTGGGAATCACAAAGTTGATGGCCAAAGCTTAGCTCTGCTACTGGTGGCCTGGGGGGGCTTCTAACAGGTTTATGTGACCACAGTTTAATTCACAGGCTGGGCTTTCCCTAACAAAGCTGTGGCCAATATTTATTTTATAGAACAGTGAATCTTTACATGTGTCCTTGGTATTGGAAAGTATAAAATATTTGCTGCATTTAGATATTAAGGAAGCCAAACTCCCATAGGTCTATGATTCACTGTTCCCAGAATCTAATTTAAAGCCTTAGTGCCAGGAATAGTTAGGCATTGCCGGATGACAGCTCCAAATTCTATCATTTATTCAGAATGAAGGAGAAACCGTTAGAGGAATTAATTTTATCTTCAAGGCGGCTTTTTAACATACACAAGAATGAATAATTCTCAAAAAATTAATGCATATATTTCAAGATGATTGCATTATTATGGGTGGGTATGCCTGTGCCTCAAAAAGTACATTTCACAGTATATAAAATTATAAAGTAGAAGAAAGATAGTGTCTTGAGGGCCACAAGGCAGAAGTATTGTTCTGTTTTAATCCCTTGGAGTAAGAGTCATCAAACTACAGACAAAAGGCCAGCTCAGGCTGCCAACTACCTTTTTTTTTTTTTTTTTAAATAAGATATCATTGGAAGACAGATCATTTAAGGTAACATTCTTCCACAGACATGACATGGCCCAATGGCTTTTTACAGAAGTTTCCCAACCCCTCCTAGAAGAGGGCAAGGAATGACCTGGAGGGCTGGTCAACATGCAGATTATTAGGCTGCACCTCAAAGTCTCTGGTTCAGATGCTTCCATGGGGCTCATTATTTGCATTTCTAACAAATTCCCAGAGATGCTGATGCTGTGATCACACTTTAAGAGCCCATTACTCTCAGCACAAGCTTCAGAAGCAAAACAGCAATTTCTATAATTTGCGAAGGGTGATTTCAGTTAAACCAAATGTGAAGATGTGGTGAAAGCCTTAGGCCTAAGTATCTATCTCAGAAAGTCGTGACATAGGTAAAAAGTAAAGAAAATAACAGGAAACAATAGAATAATAATTAATAAGTAAAACAGTATATCATTAGAGTTCACTCTTATTAAAATACCAGGATTCAAAAATCATGTTGCTCCTAGAGAAACAGACATTAAGAAATTTCAGAAGTATATATTGCCTGAGAAAGGATTTCCCTATCCATATCATTGTCCCAAGTATGGTACATGCACTGAAACAAAATAAATCACACATTCTGGTTGATTTTTCTCAATTCATTTTTCTGAGGGGAGGTGTAACAAATTATTTCATTTGAAAAAATGGCACAAATGACAACAGAAATGTTTGAATGCTCAAAAAACCCAATTTCACATGGCCAAAGTTTTGCTGAAAAAGATGGGGTTTGAAATTAACTTTAAAAAATTAGAGTTCTTGACTATGTTCAAAAGGGCAAAATAATTTGAGTCCAAATATTAAGGTATTAAAACTTTACTATTTGCGATTTTACCTTGCAAGGGAGGGGACTTAACCATTCTCTCTTGGAATTTAATCACGGGAGAGTGTTTTTATTCACATCAGGATGTTCCTATGTTATGGTTATATTTTTGTTATTGGAATGTGATCAATGTTGCAGAATTTCTGGAATGTTAGGTGGATCATGTGGTTCATAGACACTGAGGATGGCAAACTGTATAGGCAAAGGATTTTTACTCTTGGGTACAGGGTGGCCTTGGAACTGATTTGGATAATGCATTCTCCCCACTGATTTTAGCAAAATTCAAAGTGACTACCAGTGGTCCCAAGATGATTCCCAGAGAGTGGTGGTTAGAAATGAAGAGGGACCCTAATGAAGGCAAGGGACATGTTTCCCTGTTAGACCGCTGGTCCCTTTCCTCCAAAGAGAACAGCCACATTTCTATTTGACTAAAGGCTTTATAACAAAAGCTTACTGATATTTGAAGAAAAAAGGCAAGTCATTTTCACTCTTCATGTTTCCTGACTATAAAAGAAACTCAGAATCCATCTATCCCTTTACTTACTGCAACAACTCAGGGGCACTGAAGTCATATATCTGATTGGAAAAGTTAGGAAGAAAAAAATAGATTTATTTGCTATTTGTTCAGCTCAAAGCTACTACTTCTTCCTTTTAAAATGGAATTTGATATTTCCAGAGGTAGTTTTTGTTTCCTCTGAGCATGACAGACACTGGGTGGATAAGTCTTGCCTAATTTTTAGGTTATTGTCTAGGTCCATTTAGCCCTTAGAACTAATCTATGGCCTTTAACTTAGTGTCACAGTAAACACTTAGTACTTTGGCTTCCATGTGCCATTCTGTTTTCTTTAAAATATGTTTATAAACTAAGTGATAAAGAAGGGTCCTAATTTGGGGAGGAAGAGCAATCCTTCTTCAGAAATTGTTAACCAATTTTATTTTTTATTGTATTACTTTTTTTTTTTTACATCCAAGAAACAAGTTTTCTATTGTAAGCTGATGGATGAAGAGACTGTCAGTTAAAACAACAAAAACAAGTATGTGTATGTGGGTTACCAATCTCGATGGAGATTTATTTTATAAACTTTTTTTTCCACAATAAATGCAAGTGTCAGCACCACTTTGAAAATAGGTGTGTACATTTACATGAAATAAATTATTCATCTGCTAATATTGTGGAATCGTAGCACCTGAAAGTAAAAGAAAGCCAAAATAATCTTCATCCCTTGCATTATGCATTAGAAAATATTTTTTTCAGGAACTATTCAACGAACAGGTTCTCCTTTCAGTCCTTAGGGTACCATAGTAAGCAACAGAATGAAATCCAATAAAAATGTTTGAATTTATTTAGTTCTTTATTTAATTTTGTCATCACCTTTAGTTACTGGTATGTAGGTTTTGATTTCTAAGCATGCGAAATATGCTTTGGCTGGATTGAATGTTATTATTTTGATTTCCTTTGCAAAGCTTAAATATGTTTATCCTGGACATTTTTGTTCACTCACTCATAGTTCTTCCTGGAGCCTGAAAACTGCGGAGTCTTTGGCTCTAGGCCTATGTACCCTACCTCCATGGGGCCTCTCCTGGCCCTGCATTCTAAGCTCACTGAGTTTTCCTTCCTGAGCAGTGACTCCCTCCTCCTGAGGGAGAGGCACTACATGTCCCCCTCGGTTTGGCATTTAATATTTTCATTGTTATTTTTACATCCAGTGGTCATACAGCACGAATCTAAAGTTAATTGCAGATTTCTTAGGTAAGTACCACTTTTTAACACTTTATACATCATTCAAAGCATTATTTTGCAACTTGCAGGCACTCAAATGCTTTTTAATATACCCAACTTTCCTAACTGGAAGTAATCACACTAATACAAGATAAAGAACACTTCTGGATCTTAACTAGGGTACAAAGAAATTTATAATGTGTTTATTTTTAAAAATATGTAACATATTTATAGCAGAAATCAGGCCTAAAATGTGGGCAATTCACATGAAAATAAGTTCAGGTATTTTTCATGTATCTGAAGGTAATAAGCTCTGTTTAAGATCCACAACTATCTTTTTTCTCAGTATGTACTCTCTTGCTTTTATTTGTAAAATCAATTTTATTGAGGTAATAATTAGCATATGAAATGTGTCCATTTATAAGTATAGTTCAATTAGTTTTGAATTATAACCCACATAATAATCATTACATTCAAGATATAGAACTTTTCCTCAACCTAAAATTATCTTGGAGCACTTATAAAATTACTTTTACATCTACCATAAAAGTAAGATATTTTTGGTGTATTGTTTATTTGTTAGGGTTTTAGACTATATTGTTGTGCAGTTTTGGGGGCCAATCACTCTCAGGATTACAATATGCATACTTAAACTTTTCAGAGTCTATTTAGAATTAATATTTTACCATTTCAGTGAAATGTAGCTACTTTAAAACCACATGAGTCTCTTTACTCTTCCTCCTTGTAAGTTTTAGTTGTCATGCTTTACATGTCCATGTATATTGGACATCCTGCACATAAAATGATACAATTTTTTCCTGTAGTCATATGTATTTTAAAGAGTTTCAGGGGGGAGTGGCTATTGTGTCTACCCATAAACCTAGCATTTCTGATGCTTTTCTTTTATTCTGAAAGTTCCAGATTTCCTTCTGGTAGCCTTTACTGTTGCCTATATTTATTTTAGACTAGAGATGCTGGTGAAAATTTCTCTTATTTTTTCTGCCTTTAATTTTGTCTTCAGTTCAAAAGAATGTTTATGTATTATTTAATATTGATCACCTTTTAAATTTTAGTACTTTAAAAATATTTTATTACTTTCTAGTCTCTATAGTTCCCTCAAAGAAATTAGTAATTGTTCAAATATATTTTCTCCTATACATAATCATTTTTAGTTTGTTTTAAAGATTTTCTTTTGTCTTTGATTTTTATTACAGTACATCTAGATATTCAGTCTTTGAATTTTTCCTTGTTGGGGTTTACTGAGCCTCTTGAATCTCTAAATTTATGCTTTTTACCAATTAGACTGTTTCTGCCTTTATTTCTTCAATAATTTTCTACACTGCGCTCTTTCACCTGGACCTCTGGGACCTGTGTGACACCAAATTTTGATTTTGTTACATTGTGCCATGGGTACCTGAGGTGTTTTCTAATTTTTTAATTAAAAAATATTTCTTATTCAGATTAAATTTTTATTGATCTATCTTCAAGTGTACTGACTCATCAGTTTCACCGCTGAGTTCATCCCATGAATATTTTTATTTTCTTCTTTATGCTTTCAATGATAAAACTTCAAGTTCTAAAATGGTTATTTTTAAAACATTTCTTATTTTACTGCAGAAACTTTCTATCTTTCCATTAGTTTCAAGAACATTTACCTTTAGTTTTTACAGAATCATTGGAAGAGATAAAGTCTTCTGCCTCTTAAATCTATCATCTGGGTCAACTTGGGGCTGGTTTCTGTTGATTGTTTTTTCCTTTGAGAGTTTGTCAATCTCTCCTGGTTCTTTTTATACAGATTACTTTTTTGTTGTATCCTGAATTATTTCAAATATAATGTCATGAGATGCAGATCTTATCTAAACCTTATAGAGAATATAGTTGTTATTTCTATAGTAAGTAGTTAGCCCAGTTAGTTTTGGGCCAGAAATTCCAAACTACATTCTGTGGACACTGATTCCAATGATTGTTGTTTTCAAACCTTTGCAGGGCTATTTACGTGTCTGTCTGCAAATGTGTGTGTGTGCAGGGTCCAGTCTTAGACTTAAGTGGTGAGCTATCCCATAGATCTTTCCAAAGGTTTCAGCGTGCTTTCTAAGGTCAGGTCCAAGTATATGCAACACTTTTATGGGACCCCCTTCTCAAGTGTCTTCTCCACTCTCTCTTGAACACTCTCCAGCACTGAATCTACCTCTCCCTCCTTGGTTCTTTGGTCGGAGTACTAGAGACTCAGTGTTTCCACTCCGCTGTGCACTTCCTTCAACAGCAGCTGAGAGAAAAGGAAAATAAAAATAATGCCATTTTCTCTACTCTCTGTGGTCCCTCTTCCCATTCCTTGAACCGAAAAAGAGGGAATTGCCTTTCTGCCTGAAGTCTGTGCAGAGCTCTGAAATGTACACTGCTTTTGAATGTGGGCTGGAAGATACGGGAGGAAAAGACATAGCCCAATTCACCTCCAGATCATTTGTAAATTCTTTCCCCAATTGTTTTTCCCCATTTGCTTTTCAGAGTCCTCAGATACTTGTCTACAGTAGAAGAGACCTGGTGGCATGTGCTTGTTCTATTTTAGCTAGAACTCGAACATTTGTGGTTTTAAAATAAGGCTTATGTCTTCTTTTACTCTGGTTACTATGGAATCTCCATTTTGTGTCCAAATTAACTTATTTAAAAAGGAAACCGAAAGGGAAGTTCTTTTCTTTCTCCCTGGTTATCATGTAAGTCCCCTTTCTCTCTATGGGGAAAATATGGTATGTTCAAGCAGTATTTCACAGCCCTCTTTCTAGAATAAGAATTCTAGTTCCAAAGGATAAAATTTCTGACCTAGAAATCCCTTTTCTGGAAAAGAAATAAAGGAAGTGTTCATATTTAGGAGTTCATTGTATCTTCTTCTTCTTCTTTTTTTTTTTTTTTCTTCTTCTTCACATTTTCAAAATCAGAGACCAAATAGAGGAAAATCAGATAACAGCAAATAATAATGTTGGAGAAATGAAATATGTGATACCCAATACCACCTTCTTTACAATTAGTGCAATTTAATGTTTATCTCTGTTCAAAAAAAAGAAAGAAAGAAAGAAAGAAAGCAAGTCCACATAAATAAAACTTTTGAGAAACTCTCCTGGTGAACAACGAGAAAAGTATTTAGAAGTTTGGGTGAGAGTAAATCCTGACAATAAAAATCACACAGCGCACAGACAAAGCCTGGGTAACCACAGACTAGAGCCTTAACACAACCTATCTGCCCTTTTTTTTTTTTTTTTTCCAGGACTCAAATGCAAGTGAGTTAATGATACTTCATTCTAAAGCCTAAAATCTAGGCATCGATTATCTGAATAATATCCTTCTTCAGAGCCTTCAAGAACTCAATCCAACACCTGACATGTTAGTTTCCTACCTCCTGCGTTAAATAAAATATATTTTCCTTTCTTTTGTTTTTCATCTTTCTTGGAAATGTTTATTGCAAATCAGAACCGGAATACAAAATTCTGGTTTCTCAAGCTGATTTGTTTTTCATTAAATAATGAGATGCTAGGAACTGTCCCTCCAACTATCTCTGCATGGCTAAATCCTAATATATGTTTTGTAGTAAAGCTCTAATTTCATTAAGCAGCTCCTTACACTTTTATATAAATATAGGCTGTAGAAATAGATAAAAGCAAATTGTGTCCTGACTTGCTCCTCTGCCCAGCTGTGCAATTTTGGATAAGTCACTTGACATCGCCGAACTTCCATGTTCCCACTTGTCAGATGATTTCTTTAAATGGTTATAGGGCTCAAGGACATTTAGACGTTACCTTCATGATTTTTCAGGTAAAAGCTCTAAGGCTCAGAGGCTCAAGAGTGGCTTTTCTAATGCACACAGGTCTGGCGGTCTGGCAGGGATTAACCAGGTCTTACTGAAGTATCACTTTTAAAGGATGAACATCATAATATTCTAACTGGCTAATAACAGTAGTTCAGCAACCCATACGGCAAGACAATCTTAGTTCATCTGGTTGATTTTAGTTTGCTATCTTTCTGCCTGAAGACAGGGCAGGGGAAGGGATGTGATATTGAATACAATGGCGTCTGGGCCAATGGTGAGCAAAATAATCAGGCGATGTTCCCTAATCCTTATCTACTAGGTTGCTGAGCATTTTTCCTGGGAAGAAAATGTTTTACTCTTCATAAAAGTCAAGCTCAAGACATATTAAACTCTTAATTTTCATCTGTGTTTGCCATGTTCATGTGCCAATTTGCTTTCATTCAGTGATCTATTTTTCAATCACCAATACATGGGTGCTAGCGCAGAAGCCTTTGGGGATACTGTGTGGCCATTGGGTTGAGACAAAACGTTCCGTTTCTCATTCAGTGACACGCAGACAGAAATGTGTGAGCTGCAGAGCAGATCCGCCATACACCGCTGCTGTTCTGTATTAGTGAATGCACTCAACTTCTTGGCTTTCATGGTTGTTCATTTTCAGAGACAGGGTCTCCTTTTACATCCATTTTTTTCCCCTGTAAACCAATAAAGGGAAAATAAAATTGCTAACATTTGACTTCTCCCCAAGACCATACGTTTCTTTGGATGCTTCAGATTTAGAGGCACTAGAGTCTCCAATAAGGACTGTTTAGATTTTTTTTTTTTTTTCCAAAAGGAGCTGGACCCCTTCTGAAAATAAAGGAAGTTAACAGTTCAAAGTAGTTACAAACAAAATATCTGCTGCAAAAACTTCTTTGTAATTGCCTTTTAAAGAATCATCGGGAGGGCCAGATCTGAGAGAAGATGAAGCTTCATCTATTCAAAATTACTGAGGGTATGAAGACAATCTACACCCTCAGCATACTTTAACTTTACTAGCCAAGTGCCCTGTAAATTACCCTATTCCCTTCAAGCACTCAGGAAAGGATCTAAGAAACTATCTCACAATGAGCTTTGAAGGACTGATTTAAATTTAATGTTACCCATAAATGATACAACTGAATTTAAACAGACAAAACCTCAGGTGAAATGAATGATGCTTCAGTAATATATTTGCAGCCATATTTTTAATCTTTAGTTGGCAGAATTGAAAGATCCTAGCCCTGGCTGGTGACACAGTGGATAAGGTGCCGACCTGTGAACCCAAAGGTTGCTGGTTCAGCTCCCCAGCCAGGGCACATAACCAGGTCTCGTGCCAGGTCCATAGCTGGAGGCAGGTGAAAGGCAACCATACACTGATGTCTCGCCTCCATCACTGCCTCTCTCCCTTCCCTGCTCTCTAAAATAATAAATAAAATCTTAATTAAAAAAAAAAAATCCTTACGATCATATATGTCTGTGTTTGAGTAAGACTACTAGATTTGAATCATCTCTTTTGCCAACAGCTCTTCCTAATGAAATCTTCCTCACTCCTGCCAAAACCATTGCATAACCCTACTCTACTCTGTCATCACAGCCAGCTGGACCCTGAGAAGGACATGCCCCAAGTCTCCGTTTACTAACTTGGCAGTAAAACTGCTAGAGAGAGGGGCCAAGCAGCTTCCTCTCTGAGGTGGAGCTTTTATTCCATCTCTCATTTCTCCACAGCAATACTGAGTCATCTTCTAGAAAGGTCGGCCATTAGGGCACATCAAGTTTGTTACCATTCTTCTCACTCTTATTTTTAACTTATTGATTTCTTTGGCTGAGATTTGTTCCCATGGCAACAACAGGGCCTCTTGGGTTAAAAAGCTCAGAAAGAGCAATGAAACTTGAGGGAAGTCCATTTAGTTTTTTTCTCTACTTGGCATAATTTCCAGATGCTCCCAGCTGCCTCATAGGTCACGCCATCCTTGAGTCCAAAGAATATCTTTGATGAGTTGTAGGATCATTTTTATTGTCTTCCCCATTTAGAAAGAGCGCTTTGTTTTTCCTGACACAGTAAATACTTTGACTTACTCGGAAGCTTTCATTCCACATACTTTGATTCATAATGCTCAGTTAGAAAGCCCATAAGGAGGAGGGAAGACAAGAATTCCCTTAAGTGAATCACCCCCTCCACGGGGCCTTGGGTGGGCCATTTTCCCAGATCAGTCAGCTCTCCCTCTGTCCAGCCCTGCCCTGCCCCTCCTCGCCTTTCTCCCTTTCTTTAGATGCATCAACACATTTGGATTGTTTCTCTCTCAGGTCAATGTTACTTCCTCAGAGAAGCCCACCCTAGCCACTCAAGACTGGGCTAGACTGCTTCTTCTGCCCACAGTTCCGTTTATTGCATCTTCAAAGCACTTGTCACAGTTTGTAATTATACATATTTTTGTGGTTATTTAAATAATATATTTTTTCCAACTTAGCTCTGAGCTTCCGGTAATAGGGTACCTGGCTCTTTGGTTTGTTACTAAAGTCCCAGTACCTCATGCAATGACTGACAACATATAGGCCTGATACACATTTACTTATTAAATGAATAGAAGACTATTTAATTTCTCCATTCTCAAGGCTAGAATCAGGCAGAAAGTTTCCCTAAATATAGTGGTCAGGGCAGGCTGTCATAACAAAGTGCCCTAAGCTCGCTGGCTTCAAAAACAGAAATCTATTTATCATAGTTTCGGAGGCTAGAAAATCTGAGGTCCGAGTGCCAGTCCCTTTCTCCTTCCTATCTTCATTCAGTGGCAGAGGGGGGCAAAGAGAGAGAGGAGGACAGGGCAAAAGAGACATCTTCTTACAAGGCCACCAAGCCTACCGGATTAGCACCCCATGTTTAAGACCCCATTATCTTTGTCACCTTCTCACAGACTCTATCCCAAATGTGTCACATGGGCGACTAAAGGCTTCAACATATGAATTTTGGTGGGGACACAATTTTGTCCATCTAACTGGGTTAAGCTTACTTGACCTGAAATTGTCTCAGCTCTTCTGGCAGATGGTAACTTATTACTTTATACTTTTCTTTGCTTTTTTTATTTTGCAAGCAAACCATTACACTTTTGAAACAGAGTATAGTTCTGCTGGACTACACAGTGTTTTCTCTCTCTTTCCCCCACAAGCCCCTGCCTCTCTGTTGTTTGACTTTTAAGAAAACAATAATCTTCTTAAAAGTTTCTTATTTTCTCTGAATTGAAAGCCATGGTGCAGGATGCCAAGAGAGAAGTGGATGAATATAAGCAAGACTCAGGAATTACTACCGATACTTTGATACAGTAAACATATTTCCGGTTAAACCTGTAGTGTTTGCCACTGAATGTTCTTTATTCCTCTGTGGCTTTTGTTTTTCTCTAGTTCATATCCTTGACTGAAGGTGAACCCTGGCTCTCTATAGTCTGCCTTCACAGAAAGGGCTCATATTTGTCTGCAAGAGCTATATTTAATGTTTAAAATCATTTTTATTACTTTGTACAAGGGAGTAGTCTGGAAATGACATTCTTTAATAAACTGCCCTTGACAAACATTATTTTTTTTCCTTCTGAAAAAAAGCTCCTTTTCCTGTTTTTCTTCTTCAAATAGCCATTGGCAATGCAATCAAAGTAACAGCTCTTGCCAAGGGAGAAGAGTTTGTTTTTTAAATCCCACCTGCTTTTACACAATATTTAATCATAAGTGCCCCATTTTATATTCTTCTCTTCTCTCCTAATTTTGGTTTAAATTACTTTTCTGTAATTGATTTTTCAGTTTTCATTGACCTTGCAAATAAATGCAAAAATCTGTTAAAAGAAACATTTAGTTGTTGATTTGTTGCTGGGTTGGCCAGTCATTTCTGAAGGACTCAGGAAGTTGTAGCAGGTGTGAACCAGGTGTGTGAACAGGGTGTTTGATACTGATTTTGAAGGTCTATGGTGAATAACATTCCACTGGAAAAATCAGTTTCATGTTAACAATGCATTAATGAGACTATCATATTGGACTAGACTTGTGAAACAAAAATAAGCTTCCTGCCTTGCCACTTGACCCTACTTGAATTTCATGCCAGTCTAGACCTTTCTAAACATCCCTTTTTAATGGGGGTAGGGGCAGTTTTATATCTTTCTGATTCATTCAGAGTAGAGCCAGGGGCATTTATGACAAAGGTGACCAGGTAAATGGCAATAATATAAAATAGTATGAAATCGTATCACCTAGCTCTGATGATTTATTCCCTGTCTATGTGGATCCATTTATTATTAGACAGCATTACAGACCAATTTGTCTATTGAAGTGTTAGCACAAAAATGTTATGTATTATTTTTCTTACCAAAATGCATTGACTCTCCATTTACATGAAAGAAATCAAATTGATAATATTTTCTACCTTAAAGACTGTTATAGCCTACTAGAAAAAATAGATAACAGGTGAATGATGAGAGAAAGACTATGATTAAGTGTATAAGCATTCAGAGAAAGGAGTGATGGTTGTTATCTCATTGGTGGAAACAGGCCTTCCAGCACCAAATCTGAGGGATAAATGGGAGTTGAACAAATGGGAAAGACAGAAGTGGGTATTCTGAGCAGAAAGAAGAGCAAAGGACTAGACAAAAGAAATAACACAGTCATTTGCTCCCTAAATAGGTTGGAAAGGCAGGACTAGAAGACAGAGAATAGACAGCATTAGATGCAGTTAGATTTTAAATTTTATTCTGAAGATCTTGGGAACCGGCAATAGAGGAGTAGAAGCAGAGATGAGGAGACAGCAGAAAGCATATAGTCTGATTGAATGTGTAAAATTGATTACACTTGAAAACTTATTGAGAGGCAAGAAACTAGCAGTCGAATTGGAGTCTGTAGTTTGATCCTGGGTGACTGAGGAGATAATGTTCTTCTTAGAGAAATTGTAAGTTTAGGAGAAAGGTGTTTGGGGAAGGAACTTCAGTTTCAGACGTAGAAAAGATGTCCCTGTAGAATCTTCCCAACCCCAGGGTTTTAAAGGAATATCTAGGTCTCAGCCAGGATATAGACTTAATACCTCCAGGTTTTAATCAAGATATAATTCCCAGGATTTCATGCTTGTAAGGAATTTATAAGATCATCTCTATCTATGCCAGTTGATATCCTTTGTTGCCTTCTACTATTTTGTTAAAAGCCCAAAATATGCCATATACAAGAGTGCAGAAACTTCATAAAAAATAAACTAGCCATATATATATATATGTTAAAAATAAACTAGCTATATATATATATATATATATTGCTTGTTTATTTATATATACACATATAGATATGTATATATACATTTACATATCTATAGTGAAACTACTGCTGTCAGACTCATTATCAAATCTTCTCACGTAGTTACCATTGTGTGTGCATGTGTGATGAGAGCTCTTGAAATCAATGCTCTTAGCCCATTTCCAGTATTCAACACAGTGTTACTAATAGTCACCATGCTGCACCTTAGATGTCTAGACTTACGTATCTTACATAACCTCAACTTTGGATCCTTTGACCAACATCTCCTCATCCTGTAACCCACCTGTCTACTTTCTGCTTCTATGTATTCAATTTTTGGATTCCACATTTAAGTGAGATCATGGAATTTGTTTGTTTCTCTGTGTGTCTGGCTTATTTCACTTAGCACCATGTCTTCTAGGCTCATTTATATGGTTAAAAATGGCAGAATCTCCTTTTTTAAGGCTGAATGTACCAGGTCTGTCCCAAAACTGTTTTAATTATGTTGACATTGGCTTGATATTTTTGTGACAGACATTAGATATATCATTCTGTTATTACTTATTATATAACTTCCATAAAAATAATGGTAAATTTACTATTGCCCCATCCTGTACATGTGATGTACATACACATCACACTTTTTTCTTCCTCCATTTATCTATCAATGGACACTTAGGTTGTTTTCATATCTTACTATTGTGATATGGCTTCAATGCACATGCAAGTACAAACATGTCTTCAAGGTACTGACTTCACCCCTTTGACTACATACCCAGAATAGGGATTGCTGGGGTCATTCTATTTTCAGTTTTATGAAGAAATGCCACACTGTTTTTCATAATGTCTGTTCCAATTTACATTTTTACCACAGGATACAAGGCCTCTCTTTTGGAACAGTTACTGTTTTATTTTTATTTTGATAATAGCCACCCTAACAGATGGAAGGTGACAGATCATTATGATTTTGACTTAAAATTCCTTGAGAATTAGTAATGTTGTGTACCTTTTCATATACATATTGGTTATTTGCATGTCTTTTTTGGAAAAAATGTCTATTTAGATCTTTTGTCCATTTTTTAATCATGTTGTTTGAAGAAATGCACTGTTGTCTTCATCCAGATAAATTTTTATTGATGACAAAATTATCAAAGGTCCCTACCATGTAAAACATTGGTAATTCATTCTGTAACTGAGTAGCTTGGATTCTAATAATTATTCGAATTTGACAATCATAGCTTTAGCATGATCCCTTTCAAATAATTCCCTCACACAAACATCAAGCCACAGAAACAGAGGAATTCACCTGCTGATTCTAAGTGACGAGGCAGATACTTCCACCAGAAGATAAATGACTCTGGTTCTCAGCAAATAGCTCAGTAAAAGGGATGCTTTGCACATCCTAGATCATTCCATTTTTGATCACTCTAACTGCCTGCCCACAGTTGTTGATCTCTGACATTAGCTGGTGTTGCAAATGGTGGTACCGCCAATCCCAGATTTTTCTATTGCTTGTGATGCAACTGGTAGCTGACTTCACAATTAGATTACTTGAAAAGTTAGCTACTGGTTGACAGTAATCATATGCTTGGAGTAACCAGGAATCATTTTGCCCACAGAATAGAAGGTAGGGAAGTCCTTACATTCCGTAAAAATTAAAACACGGACCCAAACACATAAATTATGGAAGTTGGCAGGGTCATGTCTTCAGATGTACACGTTAATTTACAAAAGCAACACTTTTTTTTTTTTTTTTTTTTTTTTTTTTTGACTCTACTCCTGGTTCAGAAGCCAGGCCTTTGACTCTTAACTGGAATGGTAAGGGAATACCAGTTTTTCATCTCACAATCTCAGGACACAACTATATATAATTCAGTATTTACCTTTTCTCTTTAACATATTATTTCCTTTTTATATACCATTTTGAATGGAAAATAATGAAGTTTTATTTAAGTAGAAGGAGTCTGAGGTAATTACTTTTGATTTTGGTAGCTCAAAAGAGTAGTATATTGATGGGAGAAAATTAATTACTAATACTGGAATAAAATTTCTTAACAATTTCTTTGTGACATTTAGCCTCTTGTTATGTCATAGGAAGTGTGCTATTGTGTGGTATACTACAAAGCCTGTTTAGATAGAACAATTAGAGTTCTGGGTAAGAGTTAAACCTGTGCTCACGGACTGGGGATAATCTCTTTTTTGATTTTTTTATTTTAAGATTTTATTGATTATTTCCAGAAAGAGGGGATGGGAGAGAGGCAGAGAGGGAGAGAGACATCAATGTATGGGTTGCCTTTCACCTGCCTCCAGCTACGGACCTGGCTGGAGACCTGGTTATGTGCCCTGGCTAGGGAATCAAACAAGCGACCTTTGGGTTCACAGAACGACACCTATGGGGATAATCTCTTAAAAACATCAACCTTAGGGAGAAGAGGAAGATGAATCTTTTCCCCAGATTGTGTGCTGGAGCTCCTAACAGCAAGGATAAGTCACAAAGACCCAAAATCACAAAGGATAAGTTGAGTAATATAAACTTTTTAGGTTCAGAAAACTCTAGGAAGGGAAAGTTTATATTTTTCTATTTTACACAAAAGCAAGAGATTTTTCCACCTAATAAAAGTGGGTTTTGCCTCTCAGGATAGCATTTTCATTTTCTCTTGGTACTATTCAGAGTACTGGGTTATTCCCGCTAACTCAGCGGTATAAATATCTTTGACACTACCATTGACCTCTACCTGCCTTGAGCCTGATCTCATGTGTCTGCCTCCATGGAAATTACCAGCCATCAATTATACTGATGCTGGTTGTACAATCAATAGCATTAAAATCTGATCAGAACTTTCAACTCATTTATTTGTCCTGCTTCCTGTTTATAGTTAATATAGATAAGGACACATTATTAGAAGTGAAGGACAGTATTAGAAGTGAAGTCCTTAAACCTAAATTCCTAATAGTTTATATGCTATGAATAAGTCTAATGAGCTCAGGTGAAAGAAGTCTGGGCTGAATATTTCTAAATTCACCTTAGAAAAAATTCTGAATATATCATGGCTTTGGTTACGTAACTTCTACATCTAAACTCCCTCCTTTATGGAATATTAACAATCACTTGAACTCTTGCTGAATCATTAAGTTCACAACATGCTTCAAAATTTTTCAGCAACACTTGGGAAGGAGTTTTAATATAGAAGTCAAATTCATAAAATAAAAATGTTATTATTTAGCCACTATCTATTTTATCAAAGACAACAAGCATATGCTAGTATCCTGTGTATTGATCTTTTAGATGAAAGGATTGAGTACTTCTATTTTAACAGTGTTAAAATGCTGAAGCTGGTTTTCACACCCAGCAATTACTCAGAATGCATTTTTCACACAACTGGCAATCATATCCTTGCTGCATGATCAAATCCATATGCCAAAATGTCAGGAGAGCTGCAGAGACCACCTATACTAAGGCAAGCTGGAGAGTTTTATTTTCAAAGAACTGCATCTCCTTCTCTTGGAAGAACAATTCTTTAAACTAGGAGCATAATCCACAAAGGAGTTCGGTGAATGCCCCTGGTGCCACTGTGGCTCACTCAGTCATCTCTCTTACCTCTTCTATTAAAGCTGTAGAAATAGTCCTGTAGTGCCTTTTTGTCCTATGAGCCTGTCCCATTGTGGTTCAGAATGACAAAGTAAAAGGGTAAAAGCAATTTATTGAACTAGATGAGCAAGTGATTCCTTAGGGATTGACCCCTGGCCTTTTAAAAGGCAATCTTTCCATAAATAAATAGGGACTTTGTTTTGTTTTTTTTATGAAAATGGCTAACCCAAGCTTTAAAAAGATCTGAATGCTGGAATCACTTCACTGTTCTTATGCTTTAATGACTTAGATTGAATGTCATTGTGCACTCAAGCTTACCAGGTAATTGAGCAAATCTGTGCTTTATTTGATGATATGGTCATAGTTCTTTAAATATCAATGACCAAGGTTTTGGAGTATAAAATAATGGTTGGCAGATATGTAGCCATTATTGTGGATTAGAGACACAACACTATAGAATACATTAGTTTAAAATTCATGGGTTTGAACATTATTAACTTAGAATAAATTGTGTATTTAAAAAAATGATAATTATGTAGTTATGAATACTAGATTCTCCACAGAAAGCACTTTAGAAAAATATAGGTTTTTAATTTGGGGGGTAACAAAAGTAGTTAACTAAAAAATAATTGCTTTATTTCTTCAGTGAGATTTTTCTCTCATAGTCCCTCTATAGTTTTTTATTTTTCACATGTTCATTATTTATATTATTAAAGAATACATTGTCCTTAGAAAGATACCTATTTTTTAGTATTTTGGGGGAGAGATTTGTGTTTTGGTTTGATGTTTTTGTTATACCTTATCTGAGGATATGTTCCTATTGATTTTAAAAGAGAGAGGAAGGAAGAGACAGAGAGAGACAGGGAGAGAGAGAGAGAGAAAGAGAAACATAGATAGGTTGCCTCCTGCCCATTCTGACCAGGGATAGAAACCCCAACCTTTTGATGTATGGGACAATGTCCCAATCAACTGAGCTACCCAGACAGGCTGGTGTGAAGTATTTGCTTATTTGTTTTATGGGTAGGAATTTGGTAATCTGAATAATTCTCAATTTGTTTTTCAGACTTTCTAGTGGGTCCTTCTATTGTGCAATGGTTGCCCAGGTAAATATACACCTTTGATCATGAACTACTGAGAAAAAGCAACAGGGAAGTAAATAGATGTTGAATGGCTTCAGCTCTGTGAGGTAGTGGGGTGGGTTCTTTGACTACTCACCACCAATCTATCAAAATGATTGAGCAGCCCTGGCTGGTGGCACAGTGAATAAGGTACCAACCTGAGAACCCAAAGGTCACTGGTTTGATTCCCCAGCCAGGTCTCCAGCCAGCTCTGTAGGAGGCAGGTGAAAGGCAACCATACATTGATGTCTCTCTCCCTCTCTGCCTCTCTCCCTTCCCCTCTCTCTAAAAATAATAAATAAAATCTTTAAAAAAAAGATTTAGTACTGACTGTGTGCAGCATGCTTGGTACTTTAAGTGCATATCATGATTTTTTATAACTACTCTTTTAAATAGGCATTAAAATTCCCATTTTTGAAAGTGAGGATCTTAAAGTGAGGACATATCATTAAACAGCAGAACAGTGATTTGAACATAACCTGTATTTTCCCAAATTTGTGTAGAACACAAATGAGGTAAATCCTAGAACAGTAAGGACTTACAACAAAAATATTTTTGTGAATGAATAGAATTATGAGAATTCATTTTATTCAAATTCAACTAATATTTATTATGTATTTATTTTTTGGACTGTACTGATTATTTTCAATATGATGATTCATGTAATCCTCAAAATACATTATAATATTGGTGAAAATATTCTTATTTTACCTGATAAAAATATCTGAGCTACAGAAAAAGTCAAGCAAATTTACCAAAGTGAAATAGTAAATTTCATAGTGTGGCTGAAGACATAAATTGATACTGTGTTTCTGCAAGGCAGTTTGAAAAACATGTCAACACTTAATACAGTCAAATTCCTAACCTAGCAGTCCCATTTGAAATCTATCCTATTGAAATAATACATACATGTAATTATACTTAACACAGTATTGTTTATAGTTGTGACCATTTAGTTAAATATGTTATAGTATATGTATACAATGTTTCGTATGATGATGTAGTTGGTCAATATTTTTTATGAAAGAGGTTTATGCTATAGTCTTGAATAGAGGTAGAAGTCACAAAATAGTGCATATTTATCCAAAATGTTCAAATTTGGTAGTGAACATTCACCAAAATGTTCAAATCTGTTAGCTCTGGTAGTGACATAGTATTTTATCCTGATTTTTTTCTGTACTTCTCTTGTATGTTTTTCCAACAAGATTATACAGATCTCAGAAGGTGTCACAATACTGCATATAGAGAGCATTAAAGATTCAATAAAAAATGTAAAAACTAGTGGAATTAATAAATGAATTCACTAAAGTAGCTGGATAAAAAATAAATATCCAGATATCAGTTTTGTTTGTATACAGGAAGGGAAACTGAGAAAGTAATCCCTTTTATAATTACATTAAAAAATAGCTAGGAATATGTTTAACCAAGGATGCAAACCACCTATGCTTGGAAAATTATAAGACACTGAAGAAAGAAATTGAAGAAGCTACAAGTAAGTGGAAGCCTATACCCTGTTTATGGATTGGAAGAATATCATTAAAATGTCCATACTACCCAAATCAATCTATAGATTCAACACAACTCCTATCAAGATACCAATAGCATATTTCTCAGAATTAGAATAAATTTTCCAAAAACTTATATGGAACAATAAAAGGCTCCAACTAATCTCAGCAATCTAGAGAGAGAAGAACACAGTTGCAGGAATCATGCTACCTGATGTCAAACTACATACCACATGGCATAGTAATCAAAACAGCATGGTACCAGTGTAGAAATAGACATATAGATCCATGAAACAGAATGGACAGGCTGGAAATAAACCCACATCTTTATGGTCAATTAACATTTAACAAAGGGGGCAAGAGCATACAACAGGATAAAGATAGTCTATTCCATGCATGGCAAACACAAGATTCTCGGGCTGAATCTAGCCTTCCATCTTGTTTTATCAGGCCTGGTACCCTTGGTTCATCACCTCATTTTGCTTAATGTTAAGGAGTAGTTACATTTATACAGTCCAAAATTACATTTGGCCCTTTGAAGACAACCAGGAGGCTGATGTGGCCCCTGGTAAAAATGAGTTTGGCACCCCTGGTCTACTCAATAAATAGTGCTTGGAATACCGGACAAATAAATGACAAAAAAGGAAATTAGACTACCAAGTTATACCATACACATGAATAAACTTAAAATGGATTAGAGACTTAAATCTTTGACTGGAAACCATAAAAACCCCAGAAAGAAACACAGGCAGGAAAATCCTGAACATTTCTTATAGCAATATTTTCTCTGGTATATCTCCTAGGCTCAGGCAAACAAACAAACAAACAAATAAATAAGCAAATGGGGCTACATCAAACTAAAAAGCTTTTGCATAGCAAAATAAACTATCAATATATCGAAAAGGTAACCCACTGCACTGGAGAACATATTTGCCAATGATACAGCTGATAAGGGGTTAATATCCAAAATTTATACAGAACTTAACATAAATCAACTCCAAGAGGATAAACACACAATGGAAAAATGGGCAAAGAATCTAAATAGACAATTCTCCTAAAAGGAAATAGATATGTCCAATATACATATGAAAACATGCTCAAATTGACTAATCATCAGAGAAATGCAAAATAAAACCACAATGAGATATCATCTCACACCTGTCAGAATGGCTACCATTAATAATAAACCAATAAACAAGTGCTGGTGAAGATGTGGAAAAAGGGGAACCCTTGTGCACTATTGGTGGGAATGGAGACTGGTACAGCCACTGTGGAAAGTAAAATGGCATTTTCTGAAAAAATTTAAAAAAGAACTGCCTATAACCCAGCAGTTCTACTTCTGGATATGTATCCAAAAAAACTGTGAAACACTAATTCAAAGTAATATATGCTCCTGTATGTTTATTGTGATGTTATTTACAATAGACAAATTTGAAGTAGCCCAAGTGCCCATCAGTAGAAGAGAGGATGAAAAAACAGTGGTACATTTACACAATGGAATACTACTCAGCTGTAAAAAATATATATTAGGAAATCTCACCTTTAGAGGCAGCATGGATGGGCTTAGAAAGTATTATGGTAAGTGAAATAAAGCAGTCAGAAAAAGACAAATACTATATGGTGTCACTTATATGTGGAATCCCATGAATAAAATACACTAAAACTAAATAGAAACATATTCATAGAGAACAGATTGACAGCTGTCAGAGGGGAGAGGGTTGGTGAAAGGTTTAAGGGAAAAAAATCATCAACACAGACAACAAACAGCATGGGGATTGACAGAGAGAGGTGGGTGTGGGAGATAGAAAAGTGCAAAAGGTAGAAAAATGGTAATGGAAGGAGACTTGACCTAAGGTGGTGAAGACACAGTATAATATAGATGACATATTTACCGAATTGTATATATATGAAATTTATGTAATTTATTAATCAATGTCACCCCAATAAATTTAATAAAAATAACCTAGAGAGAATAATACAATAAACCCCCAGTTTCAGTGGCTATCTATCTATCTATCTATATATATACACACACACACAGATGTCTTCTTTTTTTCAAAATCAATATGGCCTAATATATTTTAGAATTGAGAAATTTTTAATTGGGGCGTGCTTATGAGATATGTATTCTTTATATTAGGGTATATCTTCATTGGGGTCTGAGACAGCCCCCTGTAACAAGGTCATTAATGCTTTGCAGGAAAAGTTAGGGATATTCCTGATATTCAATATCCGTAAATAGTATTTTATGTCATTTCAAGAGAGGTCAACTTTTGTTATAAAATGTGTTGCAAAATCTTTTCCTTTTTAGAGCTCTATTACTTTCTGGAATTTAAGATAAGGAATTTTTATCTGTATTAATTTTATAAGCACCGAATACACTAAAACCACATTTTGAAAAAGTGGCACCTATCACCCTTGTCTGAACCACTGAAGTGCTTCCTCTGCTAGCATTGGCATGTCAGTTGATAAGCAGGTAGATAGATACATGAGGAGGCCACTTTTTCCCCTGTAGCTGCAGGATGCAAAAGTTACATAAAACCTTTCCATTTCTCATAAACTATTACTTAGGGCAAGTTAAATCAGCTCTTGACAGCTGTCTTCTATAGCTTTAAAATGGAAGGAGAAAGAGTGTTAATTAAGCATGGGCTATGAAAAAGAAGACAGAATCAGTGATTTTGGAAAACTGGGTTCTGCAACTGACATGCCAACAAATCGTCTCCTGGGAAGACAGTGGTTCTGCAGGCGAACTGCTCGCTTAGCTAGGTGGGGGGTTAATAGGCAACATCTGACGGTGGCAACAGCATTCTGCCTCCTACCCCATAGCTCCTTTCAAGACCATGAAGCATCTGGTTTCTACCAGGATCATCTTGGTAATCTTTTCCAAAACAGACCGAGGTCTATAAACAGAAATCTCTTTTTCACACTTAGGAGATAAAGATTAGCTAGAGTTCGGGAATGATTTTTATGTTGCCAGCTTTACGTTTTAGGATAAACCTGAAGGGGTTACTGAACTCAAACTGTCCTTCAGACGTATGGAAATGCAGATTGAACACAATGGTTCTCATTAATGTTCCGTTGCTTCACCGCTTGAAGGCATTTCTTTCTAAACGCTTTCTTGCGGGATGGAAGGAAAATACAGAGAAAAATGTAACGGAATATCAAGATTATCCACAATCCTTCCACTTGGGATTTTCATATGTACCCATTTATCTTTTGTTCTTTGAGTGTCTCATAGGACAAAGTGAATATACACTTTTTATGCTTTAGAGCATATATTGATATTAATATATTTAATTTTCCCAACATCCCCATGAAGTTGGTGATTATAGTTATTTTATAAATGATGAACATACGAAGTACTGAGGCTGCTGTATAGCTACACAGTATTTCACAATCTGTTTTTACACTTAAGACTATGGTTTCTCCAATTTTCTATATCGTTATTTTTGAAAACCCTATTTTTTGGATGCACAATACTCTACACTATAGATGTACTCAATGTAATGAGTCCACAATTATTTTATGGTACAAAATTTTGACTTCTATAAATAATGTAACAATTATTAAATATTAATATTTCAGTAAGTATCTGATTATGTCCTTCAAAAAAATTCCTGGAAGTGGAAGTTTTGATCCACCTATAATAAACATAAAGGTGGCGGAGCATGGAGTTACTGAGTGCAGGTTCTACGGACAGGCATGATGCCTTTAAATCCCAATGGCTCCATCTACTAATCCAGAATGAAGTACTGAGCATTTCAATTTTTCAATGATTAAAGTGGATAAGCCTCTTAGGATTCTGTGAGGGCTTAAGGGACACAATACGTCAGAAATATTCAGCAATGGGTGAATATGTAAACACAATGCATTATAGTCATACAATGAAATATTACTCAGTTATATAATGGAATGAAGTACTTGGTAACATGTTATAAAATGGATCAACCTTTTAAACTGTGCTCACTATGTGAAATAGCCAATCACAAAAAGCCAAATAGTAAATGATTCCAAATACATGAAGGCCCAGAATAGAGAAATCTATAGCCATAGACTAGGTTAGTGATTGTGTAAGACTGGGAGGCGGAGGCAGGGAACATGATTGTATAGCTCCAGTTACTGTATTTTTAAAATTTTATTTATTTTTAAAAGATTTTATTTATTATTTCCAGAGAGAGAGGAAGGGAGAGAGGCAGAGAGGGAGAGAAACATCAATGTATGGTTGCCTTTCACCTGTCTCCAGTTACAGACTTGGCTGGAGACCTGGCTTGCAAACTGGTTATGTGCCTTGGCTGGGGATTTTTTTAAAGAGGTGAATGAATTGTTCCAAAATTGACCTTAGTGATGGTTACACATTTCTCTGAATACACTAACAACAATTTTAAAGATCGTATTCTTTAAAAGTGAATTATTTTTCTACAAAGCTGTTAAAAATTTAGCCCATGGCTACTTTTTTATACCATTTTTAATGATATGTATTTTCATTTAAAAATCTCGCTTTGCTAATATTAGGGCAAATTTTTTTCAATTTAAGACATTTTTATCAGTTTAACTATTTTATATGTGTATAAGACATTTGTATTTTCTTTCTCTGATTTTTATTCATCTGTTTTCTGTAATTTTAACTATTGCATAAAATATAATAAATTTACAATATTAACAAATTTTTTGTGATGTTGAAAATAATTTTTTGCACATTGGCATTTGCTTAGTTATTTTTACAGAGTATTTTTAAATTATAGAAAATAAAATAGTGAATAGTTTTTCTAAATTTTTTTGTTTTCTTGCTTAAAAAGGTTTTCCCGACCTTAACATCAAGTAATGTACATACATATATATATATATATATTTTTTTTTTTTTTCTTTTTAAATAAATATATAACCCTACAGACTGGCATTTCAATTTCATTATGACATAAGGGCAAATATTAATTTCATGATAAAATAGGAAGAATAAATATTAATTGACTTCTTTCTCAATAAAAATGTGCTTAAAATTTTTATGGAAAGGGAAATAATATGTACCTTACAATTTATTGCGACTATATCTTGGAACTCATTTAATTTTTTCTCTTTGGTGGATCATAAAAATCTTTTCTTAAAGGCTTCTATCTATAAGAAAGATGCTGACATTTCTTATTTAATAGAAATGTGTAGAATTATGAAGCGTTATCTATTGTCTTGAATGGATCTATTTAATACTGATCTTGACTTTGAAAATTAACTGTCCAGGTTCATACCCTTTAACCACAGATTCTCCTTTGATAACTCAGCTAACACTTGAAGTGGTACTCAAAGGGTTAGGCAGGGTTTTAAATCGCTTGGAAGACTGAAGCAACTATTGGGTTGGCCAAAAAGTTTGTTCTATTTTATTTTCCTAAGATGGCTCTAGTAGTGCTTAGTTACCTTTAACTTCATTCCCAATAATTTTGTTAGATTGTATTGTGATAGCTGTCATATCAGCATGCAACAACAACAACAAAAAAGATCAAAATTGATGAATTTTTGTATAGCCAGTTTAATATTGAAGATGGAAGAAAATACACAATATTTTTAGTACATTATGCTTTCTTATTTCAAGAAAGGTAAAAATGCAACTGAAATGCAAAAAAAAATTGTGTAGTATATGGAGCAGTTGCTCCTGAATGTGTCAAGGGTGGTTTACACAGTTTC
The DNA here is from genome assembly GCA_004026585.1 of Noctilio leporinus. Taxonomy (NCBI): domain Eukaryota; kingdom Metazoa; phylum Chordata; class Mammalia; order Chiroptera; family Noctilionidae; genus Noctilio; species Noctilio leporinus. The sequence goes on from PVIW01002096.1 coordinate 97,204, forward strand.
ATGCTGGAGATTTCTAGCTGGATGATGCTCTGTGGTCAGATAGACCAGTTGAATCTGATAGTGATCAAATCAAGACATAAATTGAGAACAATCTGTGGTCTACCACATAGGAGATAGCTAACATATTCAAAATATCCAAATCAACAAAGTAGTTATTGGTGAAAATGGAAAATTATTTTTTTATTTTATGGAAAAAAAACTAAACAGGCTTTTTGGCCAACTCAGTATTTGACATACCGTCATATTGAGCCTCCAATGGATTCCACCAAGCTTTTGGCTAATGTCTATACAAATTTTTCAAGCCTCTCAATTTCATGTTAACACCACACTATTAAAAGCATCTTTATTCCTTTAGATAGATGTCATGCCTCTGCTGTTGGTATGAAGAGAAAAGCAAACACTGGTCTCAAATTCTATTAGCATAATTTGACTGAAGGTTCAGCTCATTTCAGTGACCATTATAGAGGGTTTAATGTTGACTGTTTAGTTTTATTTGGCATTTATCAGATGCTTGCAAGCTAAATAATATTATTATCCACTTTTTTTGAAAAACAGAATAAAAGCTTTAATACTTTGTTCAAGGCCATATAAGCAAAATTGGTATTTAAATCCTGTCATTTTACTTTTGTATCTCAGTCTTTTCCTTTTAATTATAAAACTTACTCTTGTTAACAATTTCAGTTATTTCTTCCAATGCAATAGAAAAAAAGTTTTTCTGTTGCTAATTTTCAAAACAGGTTGAATCAGTGTACTTATAAATTTAAATTATTCAGAAAATAACCTGAAATATAATTATTGTTGTTGTTTTAACCTATAACCATACACCATATATATTCTGAAAGGATTTTGGTGACCATTCTTCCAAGAGAGAGCTTAGTGAATTTTAATGGTCCAGCTATTTAAAATAAATTGTAATGAATTCTAGATACGTCTTGGATAGGAACTTGGTTATCTGCTCAGAAATAGCATTTATACTTTCTATTTCATGCACATAACATTGTAGATGGTCTAAAAGGTTATGTTGAAACAAATCAACCAGCGTCTAAAAAAATAACTAACTCTCCTTATTGGTTTTGCTTTAAAGAACTTTGGGTTGAAAAGAATCTTAGAATCATTATATAATATATAAAGAATATCATATTCTGATGTTAGGATGGAACCAAAAATCCAATTAAAATTCCCTCTTTCCTCCTCCTCCAAGATCATGTTAATTCCCTAAAATAATAAAGATTCAGTCACTGGAATATACCAAACAACCCTGCAGTCTTTCAGTTTTTGTCTTCATGATGCTGAATATATTATTTAATGGAACAATTGGGGTGGTTAATCAAATTATTTTGATTTTTAATTCAGGTATTTTGGTCTTAACTGGAGATAATGAAAGAAAAATGTAACTTCAACAATTTAGAGTCTCAGATTCCAGTAATGTAGTTAATTACTTCTGAGTTTGTTATTGTATTTTTCCAATAAGTTAAAACATGTAGAATAAGTGGGTATTTACTTTGATAACACCATAACCTGTGCAATTCAACAGGTTTTGATATATTCATAAAGTTGTGCAATCATCTATATAATCAATTTTATAGTAGTTTTAACACTCTCAGAAGAAACTGCATACCCATTAGTAGTCACATGTCATTTTTCCTTAAGCCCTTCAGGCCTAGAAATCCACTATAGACTTGCTTAGTGTCGACACTTCATGTAAATGGAATCATATAATGTGCAGTTTTGGTGACTGACTTCTTTTTCTTAGCATAGTGTTTCAAAGTTCATCTATGTTGTAGCATGTATCAATACTTTATCCCTTTTTATGGCTGAATAATATTCCATTGTGTGGATATACTACATTAGTTGGATTGTTTTCACTTTTTTGGCTATTATGAATAATGCTTCTAGGAACATTTATATAAAAGATTTTGTATAGGTATGTTTTTATTTTCCTTGAATGTATATCTAGGAATACAATATTTCAGTCCTCTGATAACTCTGTTTTGCATTTAGAGGAGCTACCAAACTGTTTTCCAAAGCAGCTGCACTATTTTATGTTCCTATCAGCACATCTGAGTGTTCAAATTTCTCCACATTCTTTTCCTTCCTTTTTCTTTAATTTTATTATTGTTGTATTACATCCACCCCATTTTTCTCCACATTCTTGCCAATACTTGTTGTTATCTGTTGTTCTGGTCATAATCATTCTACTGGGCATGATTATCAGTAACTTTTATTTTACATTTTAAAAAGTTTTCAAATTTAAAAATATAATAATTTTAATACAAAATATTATTATAAAGATTTTCCCATTTTGAGCCAATAGCTTTTTAATAGATTACTTTTCTTATCAAATAAAATTTTTAGATGTGTTTGATGGTGTGAAGAAATATGGAGACTAGACTGGGACTCAGAATTTATGATTCTTTCCGGAACTAGTTTCTTCCTATCTGAGGCATCTTGTCTTTCTGGTCTGATGGTGAGTTTAAGATAAAGTTAGTGAAGTTATTTTCCCAGAATAAAAGTCATACTATCAGTACACAGGATAAGACAGCCACAGAACATACTTTTCTTTATTTCTTAATCTAAATGCTATATAAAAAAATATATGCCTTGAATCTGAGACATGAGTACTCCTTGAATGACCTATACTGATTGACTGCTTCCTTGGTTACATATTTTTATTTATCTCTCAAATCTATAAAAAATATATAATAGAGTTGTAAATTTATTTTAATTTTACATATATTATCAATGTCATTAGTTTTACATTGATTAATGCCCATAATTATGCAGGAATTTGGTGGTCTAGACTTGTAACATTGCTGCCTTTATAATTACATGTGGATTTAACAATATTTATTAGGCTTTGGTTCTTCATGGGAAACATGTTAAAGTAATAATTAGACATGAAAGTAAGAGAGCAATAAAGCAAGCTTTAATTATTGTTTTAAATAGCTTTCTATTAGTTTCTGAAACTATTTAAAATAGCCATAAAGAAGGCAGATTTCACCTTTAAAAGCAGTTGGTTTACAATATAAGGTATCAATTATATAATTTTAAAATGTGTTACATGATTTGTTTTAGGGCCACATGTTCTCTAGGTCCAGCAGAAGGGGCTGTGAACTGTATCATTTTGCTTTATTAGTCTTATTTGTATGCCATGACAGAATATTTCAGATAAAATGAAGCAATTTGCTAGCTTTGAACACTCCCTGCAGGAGTTTGTTGTCTTTGACAACAAAAAAATGTCTGTGCTACAGGCCAAGCTTTGTTGTAGCATCACTTTTCCATGCAAAGGGGGTGTAGTGTAAAAGGGAAACACAGAAATGGTTAGTTAGATCAGAGACTATAAGCACCATCAGCAAGTACCAACTAGAGACTTCCATGCCGTAATGGTTTTTAAACCAAATTCCCACAGCCTTTGAGTCACTCTAAGACGTTTTGGAACCCCAGTGTGAGAAGGAACAATAGGTGTTCCTTCTTATCCCTGCTTAAATTAGTGCTATTCTAGAATTTGCGGAACAGTTTGGGATGCCACATAAGTAAAAATTACATATATTAATATTACTTGACTATTCTTGTTATATTTCCATCAAAATAACTCTAGGCCAATAAGATAAACTAGTCTTCTTACTCAATTTTGTCATGGTCAAGACAATCAAATCCATGCAATTGAGGAGAATGACAAAACCCTGACACACTTTAGAAATATTTATAAGGAATACTAGAGCAATATGTACTACAATATCTGTTTGCATCTGATAGATGTGATTATCACCAATTTATGTTTCATTTTGTTTTCAAAATATTTTTAAATATCTAAATTTAAAATATGAAAACTTATATAATATGAGATAAATATTATTAGACTAAGAAGACAGTTATATATTAGCCACAAACATTAAGAGGGCTGAGGTACTAATTCCAAATCTTTAACTAAAAATCTTCATTCTTGATTAAGTCACTAAATATTTATGACTTTATATAAAAAAAGAGAAGACTGAGCTAATGAGTCTAAGCAATTTGTAAAGTACCTACTAGATCTGAAATTCTGAAAACTGTCATATTAGGAAAAGCATCTGGGTATGTTTAGACTCAGTATCATAAAATATATTGTTCTTCACATCAGTAGCACTTTGAACAAGAAAAATATTAATCATCTGTAAAGCAGACAAAGTGTGATCACTTAGTTCTAGAGTGTGGAATACACATCACATAATCAATGTACAGTTTTTAAAATAGGCTTCTTATGGACTTAGCATTGCCCTGTATGTTTGTTAGTACAAAAGAAATTCAACATGAATTTCTCCACAAAGAACTAACAATAAATTGGGAAAGAAGTCATATTGCCTTAATCAATAGAGAATCACTCATGAAACAATGAAATTTAAAATTACATTTTGTTTTATGATATAAATGACAGAATAGGATAATTATGGAGGGCATCAGTAAGTGGAAAGCAAGATAAACACAAACACATATGGGTGTGCCCAAGGGCAGATGCCTACTGAGCTTCAGGAGTAAACTATGACGAGAGAAAGAATAAAACAGGTACATTTTATGTCAGCTATCTCTATTATAAACCTTGGTGACCTGAGGATGATAAAGCAGAGCTTGGAAAGACCCGCCAGAAATAATCTACCTTCTTCTCGTGAAGCTAAGAGAAGAGAACTCATAGAACGGGAAAAATGAAACTGCTTAATGTTAATCTTTTCTTTAAATATTTCTCCTTCTCTGGTGGCTTCTTTTTTGGTTTTATGAAATTTTCCCTTGCATGCTTTCCTCATAAATATGGCTTACATTCTTTCATAACTTTGCAGAATGACTTGGCTTGCTGGCTGCATTTCCCTAAGTAAGGATGATAACCTTTTTAGAAGCAGAAATGCCAGTCTCTCCTTATTTACTGAAGTTGTTCAGTGTTGACCTTGTTTAAAAAAAAATACAAAACCTTATTAAAAATGTACAAGTTAAAGTTAAGGATGTGTCAAGGAAATTTCATGTACAGCATGCTTGTCAATGTTCTAGTTGTTTATAATGGAGATGGGTGAAATTCAGAAAATATTCTTTGTGGCAATTTAGTAATTTATGTTTGGGTAAAGACCTGGCTTATGCTTCATTACTGGCTGACTTCATTATAGCAAAACCACGCATGTTGTATCTGTCAGTTAAATTCTCATTTACTTTCTCAGGCACTAATTAAGAATTCCTTATCATTCAGGTAAGGATAAATAATAAAAACAATTACTGTCAGACACTGATGTATTTGATAAGCTTAGACAACCTACTTGCCTACTTTTGGTGACACAATATTTGACTTTCAACTTCAGACTCAGAGACTCAAGTTTTCGTGAGAGTGAAGGTTGACATCAAGGGTTAGGAGAATCGCTGCCTTTTGTCCAGCTCTTCCTTAACTTAGCAACTTCCTTGGCCTTATTCCTTTGTGTATGGGAGAAGACTGCATAGAAACTATTGTAAATGTCATTGAGGAAATGAACTTTCTTACCTGCACTGGTATCTGAGTTGGCAAAAGTCCTATCTGATCTACAGCAAACCATGTACAATTTGTGAAGATTTTCTTAGCTGGGACAGCTGGGTTAGTATCTCTACTTTCTGAATGGATTTGACCATACTGTTCATACATGGTCTTCTCTAGTCTCTCAGGGTCTTCTTTAAGTTCAAATAGACCTATGTTTTCTTTCAAGGTAGCCTAGATATTTTTTATCCTACCTGTTGTATGACAAAATGGCTGGTGATATCCTCAGTTCTTCACAATTTTTCTTGCCTCTATAGCCAAGTAGGTTGAAAGTGACTAAACTGGACCAGTTCACTGTGAATTACAACTAGACACAGTAAAAGAATTCATGCCTCGGTGGTAAGACTATTTTTCATAATGCCATGCCATTTTCCTTCATTATGGGCTATTTTGGCTTTAAAACATACCACCAAACTAAACTGTAAACAATTCTCCACCAAAAGGTAAAACTGGACTGGAAAATGTTCTGACTGCCAAGGAATCAAACCCAGCTGGGTGTCTTGAGTCTAAGGAGATAATTCAATAAAAAATTTCTTCACACCTTACTTTATATTACTCAAGCATTTTTTAAAATTAAAAGCAGCAATTTCATACTTGAAATTTTCCAAGTATAAAGAGTACTTTTAAATATATCTATGATTTTTCTCATATTGGTGGGAGAAAGAAAGAGTAGGGGTTTTTATTTTAAAAATGGAAACTTCTTACAAATATATGAATAATAGCTTAGATAAAACTTTGTGTCAGCCTTGATGTGAGCAATTCTTAAACCATGGTTGTGGATATTTGATTATATACAGATGCTAAGAAAGGACAGCCCTAATTAAGGAATATGCAAGGAAAATTGTCACAATGTGAAACAATGGATATATATTCCTTTTACAGAAAAATAAGAGAGATGAAGGAATCTTAGCTTCCTCTCCCTCTTTTGTCTTAATTCACTAGTGTTCTATCTTGAACAAAACACAGAGTTTGGGAGTATTATGGAGCACTATAGTTAGCTAGATCTGGGTTCCAATCCTACCTCTGTCATTTGTCAACTATGAGTGCTTCCTGAGGAATGTATTTAACTTTTCTAAGCCTCGGTTTTTGAATCTAATAATTATGATAAATTAAGTGCTTACTTTTACGGGGCTGTACTAAGGAATGATAGTTTACCCTTATCGGGAATGTACAATATGCTTAGCATTTTTCTAAGCCTATCAGGTGCAATCCATTGATTTTCCACAGTAATCCTGTGCGGTAGGAGCTAGTTTAAGTCCTATTTTTAAGATGAAGAAAATGAAAGTGAAGGATAAAGATTTTATGCAATTATCCCAAATTATAGAACACTTGATAGATTTGAACTCAAGCTTTCTGTTTCCAGAGTTTGGTCTATTAGCCCCCAAATATTCAGTATGGTATTTAGAGAGAGAATAGCCCATAAATGTTACCTTTGAGTGTTATCACTGGTAAATCTTCAGAAGCCCATAAATAATAGTATGTTTCTTCTCTGAGTTCCAAATTAATAAAAGGTAAGCCTAAGGGTCAAAAGGAGATGTGAATGTTACTAATAAACTAATTGGAAAAGACGACTTTAGAGGTACAGCTAGGTAAAGTGTAATGGTATTTGGTTCCTTAATTAATTTAATTCTCCTCTTGGAACTCTGAATAAATGCTCCCCACCTCCAAAGGGGCAGTCTTCTCCCACACAGCATGGAAGGAACCAGACCACTTTCATTCTGTGAATAGGTCAGCTTTGACAAATAACACCCAGAAGGTCCCCCAATTATACTTACTTAGCTTCTATTTCCAAATTCTCCATTCAGATAAGACTGTTCTCCCATGAAGGAATGAGTGAGAGTTGGGGAGGAAGGTTTCCAGTATCAACTCATGTCCCTCCACTGGAAAACGAGGGTCAGCATTTCTTCCTTTCAAAACCAACAATTGCTCTTCCATTTCTACCTCTGTAATTTCTGATACTACCATTATCATTTCCCAAGAAAAGACAGAAACTGTGATTCAAAGGCACCTTCTTGCTTCTTATCCTGGGCCAAGAGATGCTGAAAGGGAGATAACACTGGCCTTGTGTTGAGCGCAGATCACCCTAAATTTGCTGAAATGCTGGCCCAGCTGAAGAAGAACCCATGCTCCCCTTTTAGCGGCCCTTGGCTGCCTCCAATCGGGAAGAGGCATTCTCTTTCTAGTACTACATATGTCAGGGCCAAGTTTTACCCCATCTGGATGGAAAAGAGGGAGAGCAGCAGTGATCACCTTTTCTCTAGTCAGCCATCACTGAACTTCCACCTTCCAGATCAGGTAGGAACATTCTATTAAAATGCATTTTTGGAGTGTATCATCATTAACAGGAATTGCTCTCTTCTTTGGGGATGTTAGTACAGCTGTCCTTGGAAGTGTCATAAGCATGGAGTGAGGTGTGCTTTCCTTGGAGTTATTACTTAAAAGGCATATGCACCAGAATCTACTGATAAATGTTTTCATAACTGTCATGTTTTCCAAAGAAATGGAAGTTTTCACAGAAACTCCAACAGTGACCAGGGAGAGAGAAGCCCAGAGAATCAGCCATGGTAATGCTAGATGATATCATTATAATGAAGGTGTGGACCAGGAGGTGACCTGATTCCTGTGTCTAAAGTAGTTGAAATAATAAGCCACTTAGCAAGAGAGCATATCAGTGGTAGACTTAAATACCATATGCACTTTCAAAGCTTAACTCTGGTAGATTTACAAACCTCAAATTTCATGCTGCTCTATTTATTGAAAGCCTTGCCCTATAGTTGTCAAAACAATTGGTTAACCTTTAAAACAATTATTTGCAGATGCATTTGGTTAAAGGCATCTGAGCTGGAACTAATAGTGCATTAAACCCCATAGGGAAAAAATCATCGTAATGCCACTAATGTATTACATCAAACCTATGAAAGCAAAGCAATTTAGGCTGGTGAGTCCTCAAGGAAAAGAATAAAAAATAAAACAAAAGTGCACACACATACAATGTGGATTATGGACTCTGTTAAGAGCCAAAGCCTAATCCACCCTGGCGCTCATCCCATCCTTAGGGGAAGTCTCAAAGCGGCAAACTTAATTGACTTGATGCCAGTGAAGTAAAATAGCCCCTCAAAAGATGCATTTACTTTTTTGAAACAACGAACTTTATCACGGTGCTAGGGGCTTGAATTTTCCATTTAGTTGGAGAGCACTGAATGGTTTCCTGAGAAGAAACCACTCTACCTTAAATGAAAGGACAATAAAAAAAGAACAGGGAGTTGTAATTTGTTTGTAACTCCACTGCCCTTTTTCCTTGGATTGCAGATCAATTGTTATTTTCCTTTGCTAGCTCTGGCATAGGTCAGGAGGTCCCTGTGGCCCCTGGTAGAGGAGCACTTGAGGGTGGAGGACCCCTGGCCTCTCTTCATTCCCACTGAGATTGCCCTGGAGCCATATGACTATTTCCAAATCATGGATTCTTCTTCATTGTCAATTCAGAGGCATTCGTTTACATTGGGTCTAATTCTCAAGGGAAATTAAAGTTATTTACATGTCTTACCAAATAATTTTTGCTCATCCTCCTTCCCCCTACCATTAACCAGAAGGCCATTTCCCATTCTTTTCCTTTCCATATATCAGTGTGATACATTTCCCATCTCTTCCTTCTCATACGTACATTCTCTTCACGTATTCCAAACCTAATCTCATTTAGTATTTGCAGCCATTCATATGCCCACCTTGAACTTTCTTCTTTCTCCTCAATCTATAGTCCCAATTTGTACCTGCATTATGAAAACTAACATTACTCTACTATGATTTAAATTTCATTTCCCTCTAGACTTTATTCTTTTTGTTTTGATACCTTAATTTGTATAATCTCATTGTTGCCAATTTTTTTTACTTGTTTGGATAAGTAACTGAGATTTTAATGCTCAAAACTTCATAAATAACATGTCTTTTCTAAATCATTTTTTTTCCTGCTAAAGTTCTCCTCTACTCTCATTACCTCATAAGATTTCTTACAAACATGTTAAACAAACTGTAGGTGCAATGCAATAGGTATTGACAATTTAAAACAAACTTTTAATGTTCCTTTGTTCCTATAAATTAAAACATTAACTTTCAGCCTAGATAGAGACATAGATATACGCTTCGCATTCTTCCACAACCGTAAGAAGGAATACAACTACCTCAAAACAAAAAACACCCCGAACTACCAGAAAATCAAACTGCTTAGAAGTCCCACAAAGACATAAAGAAGTAATACTCACCCAAGATGGGTAGGAGGGGCAGAGACGGGGAAGACGCAGTGTTGTGCAAGTGGCAACAGCGGCAAGGCAGTGTCTGCGGCCAGCCTGCGGAAAGAGCAGTCACACATTGTAAGTCTGGATAGACACCAGGGTGTGATCCCAGCCCCAGGCCATGCAGCTCATGGTTCCAGCCCCAGGAAAATAAAGCTTCACTGCTTCTGGCTGCAAAAACTGGTGGGGGTTGGGGTAGCAGAAAAAAGTTCTGGTCTCTCAAGGGAGTCTGTTTAGAGGTCCCCACCCCTGCCCCAGTCCTAAAACATATGCAAACCCACCCATTCGGGGAACCACCACCAGGGCAACAGCTACAGGAAGCAGATGAAGTGACTGGAAAAGGGGCAAGTGCTGAGCAAGTGGCATTGTTCCCTCCCTGACCCATCCCCCACATACAATGCCACAAAGGGGTGAAACAGGTTGCCCAACATTGAAAAAAACTAAGGCTTCACCCCTTATAATGTAACAGGTGTGACAGTTCTACCTAAAAAACAGAAGCAAACATAGGAGCCTATCAAGTTGGGGAGACTGGGGAGACAGGGAAGTATGGCCCAAAACAGCTAGCAGAACAAGGCTCCAGAGAGAGAACTAAGCAACAAGGAGATAGGCAACCTAACAGACACATAATTCAAAACACTGGTGATAATGATGCTCACAGAAATGACTGAGCATGGCAAATGCTTAAGGGAAGAAGTGAAGGCTATACCAAGTGAAATGAAGAAAAATCCTCAGGAAAACAATAGTGTAGGGAAGGAAGCCAGGGTTCCAATGCAACATAAGGAAGAAATAGTCAGTCAGTACAGAATGAATAAATAAGAATTGAAAAAGAAAATGAGGAGAGGCTTAGAAACCTCTGGGACAACTTTAAATGTACCAACATCCCAATCATAAGGGTGCTAGGACAGAAAAGGAAGAGCAAGAATTTGAAAAAATAATGAAGGAAAACTTCCCAAATTTGGTGAAGGAAATGGACAAAAGTCCAGGAAGCAAAGAGAGTACAAACAAGTGGGACCCAAAGGAGACCACACCAAGACACATCATAATTAAAATGTCAAAGGTCAAAGTTAAAGTGAGAACCTTAAAAGCAGCAAGAGAAAAGAAGAGAGTTACCTTCAAAGGGGTTTCTTATAAGAATATCAGATGATTTCTCAAAAGAAACTTGGCAGGCAAAAAGGGACTGGCAAGAAGTATTTAAAGTGATGAAAAGCAAGGACCTACAACCAGGATTACTCTATCCAGCAAAGCTATCATTTAGAATGGAAAGACAGATAAAGTGCTTCCCAGACAAGGTAAAACTAAAGGAGTTCATCATCACCAAGCCCTTATTTATTTATATGAAATGTTAAAGTGACACATTTAAGAAAAAGAAGATTAAAACTATGAACATTAAAATGGCAACAAATTCACAACTATCAACAAATGAATCTAAAAAAAAAAAACCCTAAGCAAACAAGTAGGACAGGAACAGAACTGCAGATATGAAGATCATATGGAAGGTTGTCAGTGGGGTAACGGAATGGAGGAAAAAATGTTCAGGGATCAAGAAGCATGACTGTTAGGTACACAACAGACAGGGGGACATTAAGAATAATATAAGAAATGGAAAAGCCAAAGAACTTACATGCATGACCCATAGAAGGAGGTATTGCTGGAGGGAAAGGGAGGTACCAGCAGAGGGGGACAAAGGGGAATAATTGGGACAACTGTAACTGCATAATCGATAAAATATATGTTTAAAAAGTAAAATCATTAACATATAGAGAGAATAAACTTTGTCCCTCCAAAATATGCCCTTTGTGGGTATATTACTTTAATCTTATTATTTTAAAGAAAGAATAGACAGAAAAAAACTTTTGCCTTCCCCCTAACTGCCTGAAAGAATTTAGATAAGAGATCTGCTTCAGGAAGGGAGCATGGCGTAATTTTTCCTACTGTCACCTTGCTCCACATGCTATTATGGAAATTGACTCTAAGAAGTTAAGTAATTTGGCCAAGATCACATGCTATTTATTCTGTGATAAATCTGGGAATAAAACCCACATGGTTGGGGTCCACTATTTCAGAAACTCACTTAGACCTAGACACATTCAATTTCATGTTGTATGTAAAACTTCTCTCAAGATATTAAATCATAATTCTTATTCAATGTAAATGCTCAATAAATAACTATAAAAAACTCATTAAAAAACCTCATGAATTTGAGAAAGGTTAAAACCTAACTTTATAGAGTTTAACTGAATATACAAGTAAGACTAGTAAAGCAAGAATAAGAAACATTTTTATTTTCCTACAGTCAAGTCCATGACTGTATGACAGAGCTCCCAAGCCCAAAAGAACACTGGTCTTTTAAAAAATTTTTAATCTTCACCTGAAGATATGCTCACTAACTTGAGGGAGAGAGAGAAAGATGTATGGATGTGAGAAATATTGGTTGGTTGCCTCCCATAAACACTCAAACTGGGGATCAAATCACAAGCCAGGTTAGTGCCCTGAACAGGAATCAAATCTGCAAACTTCTGGTATGTAGGATGATGTTCCAACCATCCAAGCCATCCAGCCAAGGGAACATTGGTCTTTTGATAACTATCTTATAAACTCTTGAAAATTCTCTCCTGAAGAAAAATTTAGATATAGTCTACAAATCATGTTTGGAGCTTCTTTCTGAACCATTTCTCTATTAAGATTTTCTTGCTTCCATGAATGGTGTGGCTCAGTAAGTTCCATGTGGTCCCACAAATCAAAAGGTTGCTGGTTTGATCCCCAGACAGGACACAGACCTGGGTGGGGCATGTAAGAGGCAACCGATTAATATTTCTCCCGCACATCAATGTTTCTCTTCCTCTCCTCATACCCTTCCCCTCTCTCTAATAATAATAACAGTAAATTCTTACACACATATATTCCACTATATATATAATTTAGAAATACATAAATATTTTATTTTCCAGTCTTGTTTATTGGATATCTGGGGGGAAAAAGAGTATTTTTACATTTACTTGCTTTCGAGTGTTAAAATTGTAAATGGAGGCTTGTGCTGCTCTCGGGGATCTCTGATATAGCAGATATGGTCATAAAAAATATGGCTTCCTAAAAATTAGTTGGCTCCCTATACACCTTCTGAAATACATGTGTTTAGCTGGGCAATTGAGATCTCTCTCTCTTTCTTCAAGTAATGCTCACCCAACCTAGACAAACGACAGATTTTACAGGGGTGTGTGAGGTGGGACAACAGCTTGGGGTACAACAACAACAAAAAATAAGATCAAAATGCTTAATCAACAAAATTTGAGAACGGTAAACTTGCAGTGACTTCTCCCAATGATTCTGTGAACAAGATAGAGCTGGGCCCCCTAGGGAAATGACAATGAACCCAAGCTATTGAAATGTGAATTACTCTCAGATCAAGTAAGTGATCCACAGTCAGCTGAAACCAGGAGAGGGAGGGTGACAGAGAGGGACAGAGAAAACAGGCCAATAAACTAACAGGCAAGAAGAGGGAGCTCTAAAAGGTGTTGAACTGAGCAGAAGATGAAACAGAGAAATGCTACCCAAGAAACTTAACCTATAATCTGCTAATGCAAGGTCCAGCAATCCTCCTCATCAAATTCAACAAGAAAATAAAATTAAAAAAAAAAACAAAACACCTTCACTATGACACTTAGCACTTGAAAAGATCCCTCTTTCTCTCTCTCCTGATTTAAAAAAACTTGTGTGAAAATGAAGCTGAATTACAGATTTTGGAAAATGTCTGCTTTAGACATATGACTGGCTGCAAATACATTTTATCAACAAGTTACTTTTTAATATTAAGTATGGATATTTTTCATAATGATTTATATAGCAGAATAGGAACTGCTTTTTCAATATCTTTCATTAAAAAGACTTTAATTTGGGAGGCAGTTTTAGGTTTACAGTTTAACGAAACTGAGAGAAAGGTACAAATATTTCTAATGCACTTGTTCCTACAGATGAGAAAGCTACTTCATTATCAACATCACTAACCAGAACGGTACATTTTTAAAAACAAAGGATGGCCTTACATTAACAAGTTATAATCACTCAAGTCTATATTTCCCTTATGGTTCAGACTCAGTGCTACACATTCTATGGATTTGTACTAATTTATAATGACATATATTATCATTATAATCTCATACAGAATAGCATCACTGCCCTAAAAATCCTTGGGCTTTGCTTTCATCTCTCCATTCCCACCCACCCACCCCCTTGCCCCACAACCACTAGTCTTTTCATTTCCTCTGTAAGTTTGCTTTTTCCAGAGTATCATCTTGTTATAATAACAGTATTCAATTTTCACAGTGTTCTTATTTTGCCTGTGGGCTCTTTAACAGGTCACCCCTCTCCACATGGTATTTCCAGCCAGCCAACTTCTGCTGGAACACTTCTGCTGATAATATGGAAGTCAAAGCCTACCCATCAATGGAAGCAGATCTCCCCCATCTAGCCTTATCTCCCTGCTTACAGTTCCTTCTGGTTTCATGTGACGCATTAGAATTCACTTGTTATCATTTGGTACATTCCAATAATTGCATGATACCAATAATAGTGACTCCCTAGCACAACAAACAGCTCCTCAAAGGCAATGGTCAGTATCTCAGTTTTCTTTTACCTTTCATAGTATTTATATTGTCACTAGGCACGTAACAGTGTTTTAGATATATTATATTTATTAGTTGATTGAGAATCTTCCCTGAACAATGTAAAAGAGTTTACCAATGAAAAATTAAATTACTTATTTTAGCTGAAAAAACACTTTGACGATTAAAGGAGGTGAAAATACTCATCATTTAAGCAACAAGAGCTTACTTCTAATTATTAGAAATCATAGCCTGAACATGTTACAATTTAAGATTTCAGTTTTTTCCTCTAACTTATTCCAGCATGAAATCTAATCAAGTCTTTGTTTCCTGCTGTTTTCTACATTTGCCTCCAAGTACACATTGTAACATATATACTAATTGTGATTATATTTAATAATTTCAAGTTATTATTTTTTCTTTTTAAATAATTTATTTATTATTTCCAGAGAGAGCGGAAGGGAGAGAGGCAGAGAGGAGAGAAACATCAATTATGGTTGCCTTTCACCTGCTTCCAGCTACAGACCTGGCTTGCAACCTGTGCCCTGGCTGGGGAATCAAACCAGCCACCTTTGGGTTCGCAGGCCAGCACCTATCTACTGAGACACCTGCCAGGGCTAATTGTGATTATATTTAATAATTTCAAGCTATTTTTAATATAGAGTTGCTTTAGTACAAGTTTTTAATACAGAGCTCTGGATTAGCATGGCATATCTCATTATTTATAATTGCATCAGTTATTGTGTCACCAGCTTCTAGAAGTATTTAAACACATTTTTATTGATAAGTAATCAGACTGCATTAACTGACTGAAGTGGTCTGCAGAGAATGGTCCTTGTCCTGAATGCAGCTGGCCTCTTCCCTAACTATTGAAAAACCAAAAACTCTTTGTGATGCTTTCATTTTTTGTCTCCCACTGAAATGTGAACTCCATGCTCCCCTTTCCCATGGATCTATTATGTTGGCATTAGACAGTGAGTCCCCTACCATCTCCAGATATCTGAATGTGACACCTGCCTACAGGGCTAATTTATTCTATCTGGTGTGATATCATATTTAATTCTGATGTTGTGTAGGCTACCTGTCTTTGATTCTTTCCCCAAACTAATATATTTCCAGTATCCCAAGCTTTAACTCAAAATACATGTTTTGGAAGGTTTTTGCTTTGAGTCTGGGATGAGTTTTTAAATCCTTTGATACATTTTTTTCTCTAGCTATAAATTTCTTGTCTGAAAGCCCTTCTCCAGGGTTGAAATCATCTGCCATTAACTCAGACGCTTTGCCTATGACCTCTTTTTTTTCTCAGTTAACCTCTTATGTTGAACAATACCACTTGCTTCTAGCTATCTCTTATTTCCCAGGTTGATCCATATTTTTATTAAAACTTGGGATTTAAGAATTCTTTTTTTGGAATGTAATTATTTCTACATGATTGGTTCTCTATTCCTAGTGTAGGTCACTATTTTTTTTTTAACCTTGTACTGGAGTTATCTGAATAAAATATATTTTGTTATTTATATTAAAATATATTTTGTCTCCCAGCCAGGGCACATAAGCAGGTTGCAAGCCAGGACTCCAGCCAGGTCCATAGCTGGAGGCAGGTGAAAGGCAACCATGCATTGCTTTCTCTCTTCCTCTCTGCCTCTCTTCCTTCCCTTCTCTCTAAAAATAATAAATAAAACCTTTTAAAAGAAAAAGAAAATAAATAAATGAAATATATTTTGTTTATGAATGGAAAATGCCTTACCAATTCTAGATGTAGCATTAACATTAAAAATGAAAAGAATCAACCAATAAATGCATAAATAGGTGAAACTACAAATTGAGATTTCTCCCCTGCCCTCTCCCTCTTCTCTCAAATCAATAAATAAAAAATTTTTTTAAAGATCATTGTTATTCAATATGGATACTGGATTTCTGGCAATTTTAAACTTCGGGACAAAGCTTTGAACCAAGATGTCAAGCAAAATACCCTACAGAATTTTCAAACATCTTAGTGGTACATCATTAGATAGCACATAATCTAATGTTGGTAATCTATTAAGAACATTCAATTCCGATGATCTCAAGTCATCTAGACAGCTCTGTTTCATCCAGCAAATTTGCTTTAAGAAGGCAATAAACTATTTAATATATTTGAAAAATATTTCCATTGTAAATGATTATAAAACCCTAAAGTCTATATTGTTATATAATTAATAAAAGTTACCCCTTTTAGCCCCTACTATCGGACAGGTCCTTAACATACATTGTCTCACTAAACCTACCCAATAAGGTAGGCCTTATTGCCCAGATTTGAGAAAATGATGGCTTTGAAAAGAATAAGTATTTTCCTAGTTTGTCTATAACTATAGTCAAAGTCTTTATATAGTTATCAAAGTTCCTTGGGAAAGGATTGCTCAGATAAAGTCTAAATGCACTCTGGTGGTGTTTCTCTTACAATTCTAGGTTTATTAAATTCCTTTTTATAATTCTTTAAGAGGCCATTTTGCATAATCCTTGTGACCCCCTAAATAGAAATAAAAGGCCACATCTTTACATCATCTAAGAGTGTATAAGCGGTTAAGATATGGTATGGGGAGAACCAGCTTTATCTTAGTGTGGTTCCTCTCTTGAGGACCTTCTAACCTCACTCTTAACTTTTGAGTTTTACTTCAGTTCTTGTTGTTGGGTAAATGAGGAGTCAGAGTCATAAGTTTACATTTTCTATAGTTTATTGAACCCTGTTTACTGAAATGTAGAAATGTGTGTGTGAGTGTGTGTGTGAGAGAGAGAGAAAGAGAAAAGCCTGCTCCTTACTTTTATAAGTGATCGCTTATTAAAATCAATACCTTAACATTTAGAGTATTTTGCTCATAGAATCTGATTTGCTAGAAAATCGTTCTGACATAAAAACTCACAAATTAGGAGAAATATATAGTTGTGATTGGCCTTAAGCATCCAGGTTTTGAAATTGTGGTTTGACAGTGAAGAATTTTCTTTGTAACTTTGTAACTTTAAATGTCAGGTACAGATTATAATTTCTTGCCAATATAAACAGAATTTGTTTTTAAAGCATATCCTGAATTTAAACTAAAATTAAGAAAAGAGGGTGGGGTGAGGTGAAGGGTGGAGAAGCCAAGACAAGGCCCTTGAATATCAATATTTCAAAAGGGAGGGGGAGAAGCCAGAAGAATTTAAAAATGGACCAACTGAATACTGTTTACATGAGGCTTAATTTTGAAAAATCTATTTTTGACCTTCCTTGCCCAGGTGATTTCTGTAGGACTTTACCTTCTAATTTACTTAAATAGAAGTAGGGAATCAGGTAGATCCCTCAACATATTCATTTGTCTGTCATCTAGTGTTTTAAAGGCTTTTCTTCTTTTTTTTTTTTTTAAGATTTTATTTCATTATTTTGAGAAAGAGGGGAAGGGAGAGAGGCAGAGGAAGAGAGACATCAATGTATGGTTGCTTTTCACCTGCCTCCAGCCACAGACCTGACTAGAGACCTGGTTTGCAACCTTCTTACGTGCCCTGGCTAGGGAATCGAACCTGCGACCTTTGGGTTCGCAGGCCAGCGCCTTATCCATTGTGCTACCAGCCAGGGCAAGGCTTTTCTTCTTTAATCAGCAAAAAGCAAGGAGAGGAAGGTTGTACTTTTTCACCCTCAGCTACAAGTATCAAAGGACGAAAAGAAGAGAAAAAGGAAATAAGGATGTAGATTGGTTAGTAAATATATATTCTTCTTTTTCAGCTATTTAATATTGGCTGGATTATTATAACAGAGTGCAGAGCATGGGTCCCCTGAAAGCAGGGGGCAAACCCCTCAATCCTTGACTTGGGGGAAGGGAAGAGTGGATGGTACAGTGTTTAAGACCCAATGCATAACAAAGGGCAAGCTCATAGCCAAGTCTTCCTGAAGGGAAGCCCTGGGCTGTGCCCAGGGCTAATTGTGTACTTAATTGAGAACCTTCAGGGACTCTTGACCTAGCTGGGGGTGGGGAGCTCATATAGTTCCTGTGCCAGAGGCAGGGGGTGGATGCCCACCCCAGATACTCATATGTTGTTGGGAACCTTTGTTCTGACTAAAGTTGGTGGCCAACAGCAGGTAAAAGGCACAGGGCAACTGGCAATAATTGTGGATACCAACATACCACAGGAAAGGCCAGAGATGAGGTCATCCAGGAAGTTCAGGGTAGAGTTTAGGGTACCCTAAAAATAGAAGAAAGACCCATGAGGTCTGGAGTGAGAGAGGATGTCCACCACGTCTGCACATCCTGGAGAGCCAGGAGGTGGGCCGTGAGAGAGGGGGTCTGACTGGAAAAGATGGTGGCAGAGCTGATGGAGCTTCAGAGACCTGCCTAGTGGTCCTGACTCAGGAGAGATGCTTGGAGCTGGACTATGACTGGGAATGCTGACTTGCGGACTTCTGCTTTCCTGAAGGGTGTACAAAGAAATCCCTCTCAGGACATAGGCCTTACTGGACTCCACCATGATCCACTGTAACATGGCCCATGTTTCCCTGAACCACTACATAGAGGCTAAGAACAATGTACCCCAGATCCTGAAGGAGAGAGCTGCTATGAGAAGATGGTGACTCTGAAACCCACACGTGCACATTCCAGGGAGGACAGAGATCTGTTTGGACGACCAGCAACAGGGCAGATAAGGATAAAGGGAACTTCTGGGCATGGTTTTGGCTTGTAGCCTTTTGGGAAGCAATGGAGGCTTTGGGTCTCCTGGGAGAGGAGGAGTGCTTGTGCCACCCCCACTGCCTCCAAGGTTGGAACCTGTTAATAAAAACCTATTTCCTTCAACACTAATTGTTGGGTCCTATGTAAAGGTGCCATGTGGCCTAGCTCCAGTTTGCTCAGTAACATGAAGAGTATAAATGGTGAACTGTTATTGAAAGAAACCATATTTAGAAAATTGAACTATCAAGTCTTGGAGTCAGTTAAAAAAAAGTCCATTTTAAAATTAAATCATGTTCTAACAGTGCACGTGGGAAATGCACTTTACAAACACACTGAAGAAGGCATGTTCAGCTTGCCCAGTCAGGTGGGCAAAAGCACAATCAAAAGAAAACTGCTGACTTGACACTATGATCCTGCTGGTTCTACTCTAAGTGATTAACATGTATTTACTCATTCAACCTGTGCAATAACCCTATAGTAATAGGTAGTATTATTCTTTCTGCTTTATAGTTGAGGAAATGGAGGTAAAAAAAATTTAAGTAACTCACCCAAAGTCAGATACTTAGTAAACTGATGTTTCAGAATTTAAAACTAGGCAATCTGATTCTAGGGTCCCCCACCCCCACATTAACTGCTATGCTCCATTGCCTGGACTTTCCTAAATTCCCAGGAGCTGGATGCAACTACGATGTTGGCATGGCAAGAATGTACAATGTTGTGTAATTGACTGTGTCCCTGTATTTAGCGAGTGGGCTGCATTGTCAAACTCTACCCGCTGAAGTGCAAAACAGAGGTAATTCAAGGCGTTTTATCAAAACTTCACAGCAGTGAGCAGTTCATAGGGCCATTAACTGCTGGTTGCATGCAATGACTTCTTTGAACTTTAATTAGCACTCGATTTTTTCTCATTAACCTTTTTTTTAATGGATATCAAAATTCTCTGACAGACTTTGGTCAAGTTGTTTCTATTAAAAAGTACTGATTTTAAAGACTGATAACTTAGAAACTGACACACACACAATGGTCCACAAAACATTCTCCTTCCCTCCTGAAGGTTTTAAGAGGCACCAGTCTTTTTCTGTTAAATTTGAACAGCCAGTAGAGACAAACAGCTCAGAGACCATTCTTCCTTGAATGACTGTATTTCCCATTTCTAAGCCAAGTTGATAGTCAGGGGTAATCATTCCCTTTAACAGATGGGGAAAACCCTTCTCAAATATCAGCCTACGGATGAAGTAGCCCTAGAGTTTTTGTTTGCAGATGCTTTTCTAAGTGTAGCCTACATAATTCCTCTTACCCAACGAATTTCCAACACACACACTGAATTGCTATCCTTATTCTTTAACATACAACTTAAAAAGCAACATGAATTTACTCCTTCCATGATGTACTTATTTAACTCTTCCTCCAAACCAAGTACAGCTAACTCACAGGGTTTTCCCCATACTTTCTACTATTTATTCCGCAGTTTTGGTAGTTGAATAATTTCACAATATTCTTTTTCCAGGGACTAATATGTACTTTCATATTCCTGAAGGCTATTTTAATCCCTAGAAAATAAAGCACACATAAAAAAAAATTCAAGATAGTTGATCAAGAAAATTTCCTTTCCTGAATGTTTTTCATCAGGTCTGCTGTTTGTATTTCACTTTTTTAAAGAAATGATTTTATTTTCTACATACCTTAGAGGGTCTATTTCCCTTGACTTTTAAAAGGATTTCTGAAGTGTTTCTGCATAATTCATACTGAATGTAGTGCTCAGACACTGGCATTATTTTTATACATATTAATTATTCATATGCAAATTAAGAACCTGGGACCTAGCACCACTGAAATATATAACTCTTGCTGTTTTTTCCAAAGCAGTACATTTTTTGTACCTTTGTGTTATTTCTTTATGTAACATTTTCCAATTCACCAAAACAAACATCTAATCATATTAAGGTCTTAACTTTTGCATTAGCTAAAGCAATTATGAATGTGAGAAGATGGAAATTGTTAATATAAAGCAATTACACTTTATGGCTCATCTTTTTCAGTCCCCAGAAGCAGAAATATTTGCCTCATGAAGTTTTTTCTTTATGAACCATATATTTCAAACACCTCACCACAGAGTCTATTTTTCCCCTACTTGAACATTTTTTATTTATACCCATTGATTTACTCCTAAAGCAATATTTAGAGAAACATAATTCCAAACTAAGGATTCAATAAGAGTTCACTTGATGATGACCTCCAACCTGACAATACTTATTTTCACAGTGTGACTGCTTCATTGATGGGGATAAAGAGAAGAGTGATAAAGGCAGAGGGGTGATCATGGAAAGCCAGCAGTGTCAGGATAGATTATATTCTGAATATTACAAGCATCTTCTGAAATAGATTTAGGAACAAAACTCTTTACTTGACCTTTGAAATTGGTGCAATGTCTCATTTTTAATATAACAAGTCTTCCTGGACCAGAATCCCTGACACAGGGAGTGATGTCTGGAGGTACTTTGGTCCTGTGGCCCCTGGAAGACTATCTTTAAATTGAAGTCAAGGGTGACAGGAAAGGAAACACATGCTTAAAACATCATCTTGTGAATCTTCTGTTTCAAGGAGGCTTTAGAAATATGCTACCATTATTCTGGTTCATAATTCACCTGTGACTGAACCTACATAGAGTCTGAAATTGAAGAAAATTGGTCTTTGGTAGCAATAGCATTGCCATTCCAATTGGTGTACTTATTTACTTTATTTTTAGGGTATCTTTTTCAATGCGCCAAGCCTCCAGCTATTTTTCTTTTCTTTCACCATTATTCTCCTATCAAAATCTGTACTCCAAAAAGACCTAAACTTAGACACTTAGAGTAACAGTCAGATTGAAGTGTAACACATCTCCCGGACCATTTTCACAGAAGCAAAAGTTAAAGCCTTAAGAAGAAAAAAACTATCTGAGATGCTAGAATTTTAAGAAACAACATGCATTTGAGAGACAATGCTTTACTGAGATAAAGCCTGCCGCGCTGGAGTGAATGACCACCCATTTGTCAAATACGGTCTGTGGGGGAAAATCAATATCACCCTGGTTAATAGGGCATATGAAGATGAGGGCCAGTGTCCCTGGATTCGTAACATCCCAAATGCACTGAAAATGCACATAAAAATTATATCATATTTTAAAAATCAAATCTATCAAGAGAATAAAACCAAAAAGCCAAAAAAAAAAAAGCAATAAGAAGTCTAAGTACACAGATTATTCCACCTTGTTTCTTAATTAGTACTTTCTTATCTAACACTGTGTCTTCACACCTGACATGACATCTTCCATTTGTTTGTTTGTTTGCTTATACTTAGAATTAGTAGCTAGTCCAGGCCTTTAGCACTTGAGAACTAGATTCCATCAACTGTCCTTAGAGTGGACTTCTTCAGCCCATCCTCTACAACATCAGTAAGCAACTCCATAATGTGGCCCCTTAACAGGAAAAAATAATAGTTGGAATGAGCCACTGAAGGTCCACTGATACTACATCGTTCAGAACAATTGATCTCTCATTCCTATTCTTGATTGTCTTGCTAGTATTATATTCCCAGGGTAAGATGTTATGATCTGGAGTTTCTGGGTTGATTCTGGTTTCCAGTTAATCTCATCCAACATAGCCATTCTTCGGGAGGCTTGGCATACATTTTCTAAAGCAACATATTCCTCTGACTAGTGGTGCTATGTTTGCTTATATATACGAGTGTCTCTCTTTTGAAACCATTGCTAATGCAGATATCTCTGGTCCATTCATACTTACTCGAAGCTCTCCAGAATTGACTCACTGCTGCTCCAGTGAGAATAATCTGCTCAAGAAATCATAAGAGTTTCTCTGACTTTAAAAATTTTGCTCTTTCACTTCAAATTTTCCCATTTTTTCTCTTCCCTTTCCTTGGAGTTCTTATGTATTCTGCAAGAAGGATTATGCCCATACAGTTTTTCTCCATTTATCTTGGGCCCTCACAGAAACCACAATCTAGACCTTTATTCTATACTGCCTTTATTGTTTCATATTTTTAGTCTTATTTCCTTAACTATAGTTAAAGTTAAATCAATTTTAAAACCTTATACTAATGGTATGGTTTTCTCAACTCCAAAAAGAGTGCTAAGCACATGACAGGCATTCACATAATATTAATTTAACAGTAAGAACTCATTCAATAGTTGTTATTTGATTTTATTGAAACAGAAATGGAAATGTGGTTCTGAGTATTAATATATACTGAATAACAGTGCTTACACCTTAGGCTTCTAGAAGGAACTAAAAATGAAGAGAAAAATGAAGATGAAGAAGAAATACTATATCTTAATGAGGTTTTAGAGTTCAATTTGTGTAAATGCAACAATATACATTTAAATAATAATTATAGGCTTTATATTATATGGACAATACAAAGGTTACTGAGAAAAACACATTTTAATTTTCAAGGAGAATAAAATTGAGGGGGAAAAAAGCCTAAATCAAAGCAGAAAAATCTTGCTTTAGTAAGTACAATGGGAGAGACTACATAAACACAGGAAAAAAAATTAATTCAAGATGGGCTGATACATTACTTCACAAAAATGCCAGATATGGTTTGGCTGTGAAATGTGAACAAAATATTGATACACAGGAGGAAATAGCATTCTGAAGTGTTAAATTAAACAAAGAGTTCATTAGACTGAGGTAACTCTAATGGCTTAATAGCGTATATAAACAAACCAAAACCTATGTCTGTAAATGCCTCATGGTTAAGAAATTGAAACCTAAGGATAGCCAATCACAAACCACCAACTAGGTTTTTTAGGTAACAGGTTACCCAGTGGCCAATCAAATAATTTCCTTATTTTATGTTAGCAGGCTTCTCTATAAAACTGTCTCCCTGAGCTCCTGCATTGGCCAGGTAGCTCAGTTGGTGACTCATGCACCAAAAGGTTGTGAGTTTGATCCCTAGTCAAGGCACATACCTAAGTTAGATCCCTGGTCTAGGTGCACACAGAAGGCAATAAAGCAAGGTCTCTCTCTCTCTCTCCACCTCTCACCCTAAAATCAACAAACATATCCTCATAGGGTGAGGGTTAAAAAAAAGTCTCTTCCAAGCTCCGGTCAGTGGAGCACTCCTAACTATTTCCAGTTTGGTGCTGATTAGAATCCATTTCTGGTAAAAAAAACAAAAAAAAAACAAAAAAAACAAAAAAACTCTTAAAAATTTTAATATGCTTCAACTTATCTTTTAACAAAAACCACAATAGATCTTCTAGTTGAGGGTGGGAGAGAGAGAATGAGCAATAATTAAGGAATAAAAATGTGGTTTGGGTTTAGTACGTTTGGGAGAAGAGCGAGAAGAAAGGAAGGGCAGCATGGTGATTTGTAGTTGTGATATTGTGATTTATAATAAATATACATATCTATATATGCATATATACTTAATCTTCATCCCTGTTCCTGTAACAGAGCTCCCAAAATACTTGGTATTTCCTAAGTGATAAAAGCAACAAAGTTCTTCATGTAACTGGATGTAGGTCTGACTACCTGTCACTTTGAAAGCCAATACTGGAGAGACATGTGCTGATATAAAGGGAAGTGGTTTATTTTCAGGTGCTGGCCTACTGGAATATGGGGGATCATATCTTAAAGCTCATGACACCAGCCTACTGCTCTTCCCTATCCCAGATAGGCAGGATCCTGGCGGTTTGCTCCTTGTAACAACTGAAATAGGGATACTTCATGCTCATGGACCTCAGATAGTAGAGAATGGGAACAATCACTTAGTTGATAAGGGGAATATATCAAAAGTTAAAATGAACTGTGAGCTTCTCCATCCCCTCTCAGATTGCTGTTATCCTCCTGCTCTGCACTTGGAAGAAAAGTGAATAGTCTCCCTTTGCATTAATTTATAATCCCAAGAAAATAGTACAATAACATTTAGAGATGCACCAATGGCACAGTAAGTTACTTGCCTAGTGATCTTCAATATTTTCTCAATACTTATTAAAAATTAATCAAAAGCCAGAGAAGTTGAAATGTTGAGGAAAGCCTCCAGCGTAAAAGACAGACATCAATAAACAAGCTGGAAAAACAAAAGGATGATTGAGGCTGAAACAATGTAGAAAACAGAAGAAAACATTAAAACTATAATTCATATACCCATTTTATAATAAAATATTATAATAAAAAATAAAGACAGAGGGTAATCCTCTGGCCTCCTCTAACTATAATTGTCTTAACAGCTATGACAGCAATGCTGGCATAATATCTTACTTTGTTTACTTATAAAGTAAATGAGAGGTAAATCACTTGTCTTTCATTTTATTTAGTTAGGTCTGCTACACACTTTCTTGTATATCTAGACATCAAGAAATGGTTAAGAGTTATTTAATCCTACTACAAGCTTCCTTATATAGCAAAACTCTCGTGTTTTTCTAAATAATGCTCTGGACTCTCTGAAGCAGCATCTCTTCTGATTTTTTTCTTGTTAATCAGCCTTATTTCTTGGAAGTCTTTGTTTTGTTTGTTTGTATTTTTGACAGTGTCATTATTATCTCAGATCTCTCTGACTTAACTTCTTTAACCTCTGTTCAATAATTCTGAAAATGTAATTTTCTTTTAAAGATTTTACTTATTATTTTTAGAGAGAGAGAAAGGCAGAGAGAAAGAGACACCAATGTATGGTTTGCCTTTCACCTGCCTCTAGCTATGGACCTGGCAGGAGACCTGGCTTGCAACCTGGTTAGGTGCCCTGGATGGGAATCGAACCAGTGACCTTTGGGTTCATAGGCCAGTGCCTATCCTGAAAATATAATTTTTGATGAGTAGTTTTAGGACAAATCACAGGTTGAATACAGCTAAGTTACATATATCTTCCCACTGACATCCAGCTGTCCTGTTTGTAACTTTACATACAGATGACATACATAATAAAAACCATACCGTCTGGTTCTTCCATAGGATAATTTAGAAACTAGCCTGAGTAAACCAGCCAAAATGAGTTTGCTGATCATAATTATATAAATCTTGGCCATATAAAATGTTATCATTTTTAGTTCATTGTCAATGTACTCATTTTAATAGACACTCATTGGAATTATCTCTAAACCATATCATGTTGTGGGGACTTGGGTTAATAAAAGAGTAAAAGAACCAATAATTTAATGTTTGGATTTCTACTATGAAAGATGATTATAATCTTCAACTGTTAAGTAGGTGAGCAACTGCCATGCTTCTAGGTTCCCATGGAAGTCCATATTTACTGCTGTAGATTTAAACTTCATTTTCTGATATCATTTTTATAGAACTCAAAACACTCAAACACCCTGGGGTTTAGCAGTCAGAATTTGCTGTTTGTGGCCAAAACTTGAGCAGTTAGCTCATCAGAAAGAATGAAAATGCTTTGCCTTGAATTGAACATCAATGCAATTACTTCAAAGAAATTATCTTAAATAAATAGAGGAGGTAACAAAAATATGTATTATTTTTATTCTATGTAAAGTCTGAAATCATTGTTTGATTCTCATCAGCAGATTCATTTCTACATTATTTCTCTCCTGAAGTTTCACACTTTAATTTTAATTAACAATTGAAAGTTCATCCAAAACATGAGGCATTCTGACACGACTTTTGTTGAATGTAGTTTACATTTTGATACCTTGCATTGCCCCTGACATTTTGCATTTTTAAATTGCTTTGGTTTTAGGAAACAACAAAAACATTGCTGAAATCAAAATTCCAGCTGAGCTTTATTCACTTTGATTTACTCCATTAGCAGATTCAGTGTCTATCAGTAATGTGACCTCAGGAGTTGGACAATTAACTACCAAACGTTATCCCTGAAGCTGCTCTTCTCCCAGTCGTTTGTGTCACAATTATCAGAGCAATTATTTCTTCCTTCTGATGTAGATTTAGCCATATCTTAGCACCAATATTTAATAAAGTTATTTTGTGGTGTTAGAATTTCATTGCTGGGAAAACACAGCATCTGATCAAGCTCCTAAAATAAAATCATTAATTTTGTATTTTAATATTTTACCTGAAAATTACACCAGAGAAGGCTTGCAATTTTTGATTGAACTTTTCAAAATTGTGTCTCTGGGTATGTTT
Source organism: Noctilio leporinus (assembly GCA_004026585.1). Classification (NCBI taxonomy): domain Eukaryota; kingdom Metazoa; phylum Chordata; class Mammalia; order Chiroptera; family Noctilionidae; genus Noctilio; species Noctilio leporinus. The sequence goes on from PVIW01002096.1 coordinate 124,387, forward strand.
TCCACGGAGGGGTAAAACAAGTTGGTTTTGCAGTTCAATCATTCAGTAAAAATAGAAGAATCCCACTACCCAAAATTTAGTTCAGATATCCATACTGATGATGCCACATACGACATGTCAAGAAAGTTTGAAAAGGTTTACCCTAAGCATAATGAGCTTTCCGGGAAGAAGAGAGTGGCTCCCAAGCAGTTCCAAAATGACTTGAAAGAGCAGAGAAAGACGATTGGTTTGGGGTTTTCATAACAGTTAAGAATGGTGGATTGGGATTGAGGAGGTGGGGTGAATGCCAGCATGGCTCGCATGGTTTGAACTTCTTTCCACATGGAGCATTAGGCTTCTTTATCCACTTGCCCAGGTGTGGTGCAGAAGGGGAAGAGAGAGAGATCTAGTTTACAGGCTTCAGCAGTCGCACATCAGTCTGTTCATTGTAATTTATATTAGCATAGTCTTCGTATTGAATATTTGGTATCAACATACTGAATAGAATTTACAAGTTTCCTAGATTTAGTTAATTGTTGACTAGGACTTATTTCTAATTTACATTCAACAGTGGTTTGAAAATCATTCCTTGATAAGGTACTGAATAGCCAGTTAAATTTAAATTCTAGGTTAACAACATATTTTTTTCTCTTTTTCTTTCTTTTTTTTTAGTATAAGTATGTTCTATGCAATGTTTAGAATGTACTTATTCTAAAAATTATTCATTACTTATCTGAAATTCAAATTTAAATGCATGCCCTATATTTTTGTCTGCTAAACCTGACAACTCTTATCCTTGACATAGATATCCAGAAGCTATTGAATCAGTTTTTCTTTTATTAATAATGCTGTCCCCCAAATTCCCTGTGGACTCAATGAGGTTAAGATCCTGTCATTCTTTCCCATCTCCCAGGTAGGGCACCTACCCATGAGTAAATGTTCAATGAATATTTGTTTCATGGGGTGTTAAGAAAACAAAATTCAAATGAGTAAAGATCTAAGTGGCTTTATGCAGCAATTTATGATTTGGGCAGCAAATAGAAAGGAGAGGAAGGCTTGTATAACCAGAAGGGGGTATGACAAGGTCACTTTCCCTTAGGGGAAGAAAAGGGTCTATCAGACAAGAGGATTACCTACCTCACTAGAGCTGAACAGGGAATTCCAGATTGATGGGTTAAAGGTGACATTCCCCGGAGGGGTTAATATTATTATTAGGTTAAGTATTCAGTCTTTGTTTGCTGATGTGGAGTTTAGCACAAGTGACTCCTTTCTGGGTCTGTTGTTTTTTTTCTAAAAAAGCCTTCCTCTGAAAATCTTATTGCTGTCAGCTCCCCCCTCAGTTTTGGAAAGTGTTCAATTGTTGTGTTGGTTAATATGAGTCTCTAGGAAAAAAAGAAAAGAAAAAATATACAAGGCAAGAGAACATGGAGACCATACATAAGCTGGAAGGTGTAATGCGTCTCTAGATCTAATACAGTAGCATAATGTTCCATGGAGAAGAGGTACTAACTACCCTTTATTTCAACAAAAGTAGCTAATTTGGGTGGGGTTATTTTTTCTTTCAAATGATGAGACATTCATCCCTGTATGTCACATTGCTACTATAAAGGGTGCATTCAATACCTATGTTGAGCAAGCTTGTAGTTACGATGTTCAGGTAGTGGCTGATTGATGCTCCTCTATGCCAGTTACTCTGCTAGATGTGGTTTGCACAACGTCTCATCAGGGGTTAAAAGCCCTGCTTCACTATCCAGCTTCTCTGGCCAGGGCTCTCACCTCTGCTGTCCCCACTGTAAAATGCAGGCAGACCATCTCATGGCTCTGATTCCCAACCAGCATTTATATGCTTGATTTCAGAAAGTAATGACAAGGAGAGTGATCTTTAGAATACATTACAGATAAAACGCAGGCCAGTCAAGGTGACAGCCCTCAGAATGCCCAGCGCCTACTCTCAGAACCAAAGAAACTTGAGCATTTTAGAATCTGATTCAAGGGTTTTACCGCCATGCAGTTGAAAACCCTTCAGTGATCCCAGAGTTTTGCCTCTTGGGATTTCAGATAGGAGTTGGAGGAATGACCTGGGAATCAACACTCTTTCTCTTTACAATCCAGAGTGACCTTCAAATTGTAACTTTGTGGAAACTTCCTTTCTTTAATATGAACTTTTCCCCTTTCTTTCCTTTTGATTCAGACAGGCCTTGGGCAGCACCCTGACTCACCTGCTCCCTTCTCCCTTGCAAACCCACTACCTTCATCATTAAGCCCTTATCAACAGTAAACAAACTTCTAAACAAAGCCCCAGGCCCACTGCCCACACAGACAGTTTTTCATACTAAAGGTACCATCTAGGCCTCAGTTGTATTTCCAATCCATCCCCAGGGAAACAGAACCAAAGGAGTACTGTGGCTGATGTCAGACCAGATGTAATGATCAACCATCCCCTGCCCCAGAGCGGACCAGCCATGGCCCTCACTTCTGTAGTCACCACGTTTAATGATGTTTATCCTCTGGAAGTATTGGGAGCCAGGCCTGTGATCACTGCTCGACTATGATGCTGGGCATGGAGCCACCTCCTCAGATAATAAACCCTTCCTTTCTTGGCTGCAAACTTCGTTCCTGTCTTACTTGGCCTTGACGCCTGGCAAATTGATCTCTTTAGTCTATTAAAAATGACTCTGTGGGTATATGAAGCTATCACTAACATGTGGTGGTGGAGGGGGCTTTTCTGAAGACAAAATCCCCATCATGGAACTTACAGTTAAATCATAAATATAAATTAGAGTACCTAACTATAAAAGTGCTTTTTGTCCATTGAGGATAATGTAACAATTATGGGTTAATATGAACTTTTAGGAGAAAAGGCAAAAAATAAAAAAAATAAAAAAAAGGTATCATCCAAATGCTGTGTTATTCTGTAACTAATGTACTGTTGTATAAATGTAATTAATGTTTATACTTAATATTCATTTATATTAAACATAGATATTGTCACATGAACTGTTGCATTATATCATTTTTTGATTTTCCAAACTCCTTTAATCAATCCCAGGTGATAGGACATTAGGATTTGTTCTGAATTCATAATTTATGTTTTAATTACTATTCTCGAATACATTTTGTTTATATCCCTAAGACAAATTCCTGGTATAGGCACCTAAGTTTTTCATATGTATTTCCAAATTGCTCTGCTGAAAGCCGGCCTTTCTGCACAAAGGGAGATTATAACGCAGATAAGGGAGAGAGCACAACATCTGTGGGCAGGAATGGAGAGTTTTACAGAGAATACACAAATTGATCTGGGATTGAAGAAGAAGCATTTTCATGCAGAAAAAGAAGCTGAACCATAGGTGATGTCTGGCCATTGTTGTACTATTCTTTTAAATCACACCTGAGTTGAAAGAAATTTCGAAGCGCAAACTGACAAGCAGCACATCTTCCTTACTGCTGCAGAGTTACCCTTGCTTCAGTCCCCTGGAAGTCACAGGATACCTGTCTCTCTGGCAGGCTCAGATTCCCACACTCAGTTATTGGTGGAGGCCAGGGGAGCCGGGAGGGGGGTTACTCCTTTCCACTCACATTCCTATTTCAATAATTTTAAGCCATTTGTTAACTGAATCAATTTAAATCTCACACACACACACACTTTCCAATATTCGGATGAATGAAATAAAACAATCACTTCAAATAACGATCACTTCAAATGCAGTGTTCCTGGGGCACCTAGCCACATTCTCCTCCTTGCCTTGCAGTATTTCCTCTCCTCACTAGCAAACAGGCTTCCTGATTTCTCACAGAGAAAAACTAATCCTAGGGAAAATGAGAAGAGTCACAGTGGTCGAAATAGTTTCCTCCCAATTACAAATAGGTTCTGTTCTAATACAGGTTCTCTCTTATTCTGAACCAAAGAATTTGTCCCAAGTGGTGTTTGATTGGGAGAATAAACAGGAATAATTTTAAGCCTAAAGAAGTTAGCCTTTTTAGCTTTTTCTTTTGTGCCCAAAATGCTAATCCTGGTGAGCTGACAAACAGCCTTCTCTTCCTATTCACAGTGTATTGAGAGTTAGTAGAACAGTCTTTGCTGCTCTTTTGCAAAGTAACCTATTACCTTGCATGTGTTTAGGCAAAAGCAAAACTTACCCTTGATCAAAACCTAACAACAAAGGGCTGTTGATTGACTATATTTTTCAATTTCTAATTAGCAAATTTTGTTCTTACCTTTGTAGATACCATAAACAAACCCCTTTCACTTGGAAGCTAAAAGGCAAAGATCCTTTGAATCGCTAAGTTGTGACACATGCTAAACAAAGCAGGATAGGTTTTGTTGTTTCCATGGCATACAAGAAAAAATAACACCTCCCCCATCAGTTTCTGAATCTTACAAAAGGAAATTAACTTCTTTGAAGAAAGACTACCATCTTCTTCTAAGTGAAGTTTTTCATTGTAGAGAAATAAAAATGTTTTTTGAAGGCACGCTAACAAATAACGACAAACCAAAAATACATATAAGAGCTTCCATTTTTGAGGACCTATTATGTTCAAAGCATTATGATATACCAAATATACAGAGAAAAACGTTTTCCTACACAACTCTTATTGCAAAGTAAGAACTTGCCTTTTATTAATCCCAATTTCTTTCTCTCTCTCACACACACATACACACACTTTGAACATACAGAGATTTCAAAACTTGCTAATGGTCACCCAGTATGTGATGAAACCAACATTTGAACTCAGATATATGTTACCCTAAAAACTTTGTCCTTCCTACTATGTACATTGTAATACTATAAAATGGGTATAAGACTGGAACTGTAGGTTTCAAAAACTCAATAAATTTGGTTTTCTTTGCAATTTTCAAGGAAAAAAAGTAAATGTTAACAGAAGTTGAGTCACTGTTTTAACTTTCTCTACATGGTAAAAAAAAATAACTTACTGGGATTTATTGGAAATTGTTTTACCAATGCTATAAAACAATGATTTATTCTTGAATGGAGAGCATGGTAAAATGTGCATTTTAAAATGTTGACTCTTATTCTATGCAAGATGAATGTAGTGTGTCCAAAAAGAAGTAAAGGGATTCTGGATATGATCTTGGTAATAATAAGCAGTAAGTGAAGAATCTAAGAGATATTTCTTAGGGAGGTATATTGGCATCTGATGATAGATTGATTCTGGGGAGGACAAGGGATGATATAACTAAATATGAGTTTCAGATCTTAAAAATCTGGATGAACCTGGGTGTCACCATTAGAAGTCAGGAACTGACAGACCCAGGGCAGTATATGGCACAAAATGGCTTAGTGCTTTATATAAGATAGCAAGAAAATAATATTTAGCATTTCAGTACTTGCAATTTTGAGCAAGATTGTAAGATTATTATTAAGGATCTATAGCTTATTCATTCTAGAATGGAAAGTGAAAATTCCAATGGTATAATTCATAAAATTCTGGCTTAAAGAATTACATCTATAAGTCTTAGAACCAGGTAAAAATAAAGTTTGCCTAGAAGGAATACAATTACTTTCTCATTAGAAATCCAAGTCTACGCACTCCACTGTAACTTCATGAGGTGAGGACTTTCAATTTAGTCAACACAAGAAATCAATCTATACCAGTGAGGGTCCTAGTCCTTTCTTTTTAATTAGAAATTTTAGCTTGACCTCATTTATCCAGAAAAATATATTCAGGTCAACTGCTTGACTTAGGTTGAGTTTAGGAAGCCCCAACTCACCTACTTGTGTTGGTCCCATTTTAATTCATACTGTTGGAAAGTTGGTTTTAGGTATGTAGTCATTTCAATAGCATTTGAATCACATCAGATAAAATAAAAGAAAAAGAAAGTCCTGGCTGGTAGCACAGTGGATAAGGCGCAGGCCTGTGAACCCAAGGGTCGCTGGTGTGATTCCCAGCCAGGGCACATAACCAGGTTGCAAGCCAGGTTTCCAGTCAGGTTCTTAGCTGGAGGCAGGTGAAAGACAACCATACACTGAGGTTTCTCTCTTTCCCTTCCTCTCTCCCTTCCCCTCTCTCTGAAAAATAATAAAATCTTACAAAAAAAAAAAAAAAAAGAAAGAAAGAAAGAAAGAAAGAAAGAAAGAAAGAAAGAAAGAAAGAAAGAAAGAAAAAGAAAAAGAGGAAAGAATTCTGATGCTCAGGCCACTCCATAGATGCATGAAACCAGAATCTTTGCTAATGACATCAGGGCATTAGAACTTTAAAACTGCTCCCCAGGTGATAATAAGTTATAGGCAAAGTTGAAAACTGATTACTGAGCAAAAATGGAGGTTCGGCTTCCTGCTGCCATTAAAGGCTAGCTCTGGAGACGAAGCTGGTGAAAAGTAAGGTTTTTACATAGATGCTGAATGATCTGTGAGAATGGGGGACTACTCCCTGTTTCAAAGCTTATCTTTGCACAACCCAAACAAAACCCAACCATCCTCAACAAGACAAAAACAAAAGGCAGTGTGCAGAGCTCCTGTTCCATTTTTTAAGTACTGTCCTTTGGAGTCTGAGGCAACTGCTGTCATCCAGGTAGCTTAGTTGGTTCCCAGCTGCTATCTAGCTTCAAGCTCTCTCTCTGGGAGGCTCTGTGTGGACTCAGCACAGCCATGGCCATGAACCCATGTGGTTTCAAGGGCCACAGGGCCCTGTCCTCCTGGGCCAAAGAGTCCATGAACACACTGGTGTTGTATATCAGGTATGGAATGTAATAGATCAGAAGAGGCTGGCCTTGTCAGATAAGAAAGGACTAAGAAACTCAAAGCCTAAGAAAACAACAGGTATTACTCCTAGAGCAATATGAAAATTACTTCATAGAGAACCTGTCTTAAAAGATGTGAAAGTAGGCTGATTTGCCAATACGGACCTTTATTTGCTCTATTTCCTTATTTCTCACATTTCTTCCTTTTAAAGGAAAGAACAAAAACTCTCTCAAAGCAGATTTTCCATTCCTTTTATAATACTTTCATCTAGTCTTCTGTTCTAATGTCATCCTGAGCCATTAGAAAAAGCAATGAACTAAAAGTCTAAAGATATAGGGATTTGCCACTGATAAATTATCTAATAATCTGAGTTTCCATGTTCTCATGTGAAAAATAAGTTGATATATTGTTTTCCTTGCCTATTAAACTATATATATGGAGTCAAAATGTACAAACATGTTATTGTCAGAGTAGGTGTAAACTTAATTCAGGGTTACGTTTCCTATTGCCTCTAACAGACTACTGCTCTCCTATCTAGCACATGAAATTTCTTATCGACATTCAAACATGTTCAATCTTCCTTACACAAATACACATATACACACACTAACATTTTTAGAAGCTGCATTCTCCTATTATCTATTGTCTCAACTCCATCACCCCTATTTAAAGTCACATTTTTTAGAAGTTGACCATATACATTGAATTCTCATCTCCTTCCTCAGTCAACCTTCTGCCTCCATAGCTTTACTGACAAAGCTTTTACTAGTGTCACTAGTAATTGTTCTTTATGTCATCATATCCAAGGAATGTGTTTTGGTCCTTATATTAATTCTTGGGAGATTTTAACATTATTGACCATACTTTGCTTTTTTTTTCTTTTTTTTTTTAAAGAGTTTATCTATTATTTCCAGAGAGAGGGGAAGGTAGAGAGGCAGAGAGGGAGAGAAATCTCAATGTATGGTTGTCTTTCACCTGCCTCCAACTACAGACCTGGCTGGAGACCTGGCTTGCAATCTGGTTATGTGTCCTGGCTGGGAATTGAGCCAGCGACCTTCGGGTTTGCAGGCCTATCCACTAAGCCACCAGCCTGGAAGATAAATATTCTTAATGTAACCTAAGAGGCCTGTTTTATCTGATCAACTCCTGTCTCCCCAGAGACTCCCAACAATATTTTTACTTTCACTTACTGCCCTAACACCAGTTTTACTTGGATTTATAAGAAACTTTATTTTTTAGAGAAATGTTGGGCCCACAGCAAAATTAAACAGAGGTTACACAGCAATTTCTCACATACTTCTGCTCGCATACCAACATAGCCTCACCATTATTACCAATTCCCAAAGAGTGATTCATTTGTTACAACTGAGGAACCTACCTTTACCCACCACAATCAGACCAAGTTAACAGTTTACATTATGGTTGACATTGGTGTTGTACATTCTATGGGTCTAGACAAGTTTATAATGAGATGTATCCACAATTACAAATATCAAACAGGATAATTTCACTGACCTAAAAATCTTCTGTGCTCTGCTTATCCATCTCTTTTTCGTCCTAAACTCTGGTAATCTTGACTTCTTTGCAATATTTTGTGAACAATGTGCTTGCTTGTGTGTTTAGGGCCTATACATTGAAATATTGACACATGCAATTTAATATTTGCTTATAATAGATAACCGTCTGGAATGCAATATTAGGCAAGAGATTAGCTAGGAAATGCTATATATTCATTCCTAGGAGAAAATGGCTAGTTGTCTAAAAAGAAACACCTTGCTTATCATCTGGTACCCTATTACATTCACCACATTCAGGAAGTAGAGCTACTCAAAAAAATCTCTGTGCTGATAGAAGTAGTCGAGTCTGTGCTGTCCAAAAACAGCCACTAGTCATCTATAACTATTGAAATATTAGACTCTGGCTAGTTGACCAGGGAATTGCACTTTAAAACTTCATTTAAATTTAAGCAGTTATTTGTAACATACACTAAGTTTGGATGGAATTGCTGGCATGCCTCTGAGTCTGGCCTGACCACTGTCTGGTAATTTGGTAGCATTCAAGCATTAGTAGCTACCAAGGGCAGAAAATGATGACCAATGAGTGTGTTTACTTTGTGGCCTTGTAACCAGGCTGGGATTCTGTGAAGGTGGAAAAGCTAAGTCCATTTCTTAAAGGAATGAGATAAATAATAGAATCTTATTTCAAATCAGAGGAACCACTGGTGAAAGAACAAATAAATTGGACAATTAGAAAGACAAGAAGTGACCCAACTCCCTCAGGTCCAGTACAAAAGAGCTTTGTGAGATAAAGCAAGCCTACCATTGTTAAGTGTGTGTAGTGATTTGCTAATTCGAAAATAATGGATGAGATCAAAAGTCTACATAACTACCTTTATATATTTTAGAAGGACTAGATGATTTACTTTGTAAAGCAAATTATTGATAATACATATTGCTATTTGGTTTTAATTAATTCATTTTGTTCTTTCTGGAGTTTAAGCCAAAACAGTAATAAAGATTTTTTTAAGCCCTTTCTATATGGCAGGTGCTCTTGGAAGTTCTTTACATGTATTCTTAATTCACTTTCAAAATAATTCTAGGTGCTGTTATATTTTTTAAACTTTGTTGGGCAGGAAATGGAAATGAGGGCGTAGAGTCAAACATGAAGATTTGCAGCCACCATTTGAATCTAAGCTGTTTGCTTTTAGAGTTGCTATTCTTACCAGTTTTAGATTCCTCCTATATTATACTTTTTATTTAATAATTAGAACCACTGGAACCTCACCTGCCTACATCCTGAGAACATAATAAATAGTTCTTAAACCAGTTAGAATCTTAAAAGAATATGCTAAATTATCAAAAACATTTTTTTCACAAAAGTCTACTAACCATTTGGATTCTACTCATCCAAACTGTAAAGAAATTGGGTCACAGGAAAATTAAGGTTGTTTTCCAAAGCCAAAGACAGTAGGTGCCAGAGCCTTGATTTAGGTACAGTGATTGGACCTAGAAGCTGGGATTGGGAATAGCATGTCATATTTCCTCAACTAGTAAAATAAATATAAAGGCATTTTAACATATCTGCTCTAAATACTCATTTTTTGGCTGACTTACATCATTTAGGATATCTCCGCATGTTTTCATTTTATCCCTTTCCAATGTCTCTTTCCTACTCCATGCTTCTTAAAATACTGACCTTCTCTAGGAGGCCCTTTGCAGTTAGCCCATGCGCTCTTCACTATCCGATTTCCCATCCCTCTCCCGCCATTACCATCATTAAATTATAGCATCTTTGATACTCACATATTAAACACCATAGATTGTGAAGTTTTAGAAATTATGTCTGCGATGAAAATGAAGGCCATAGTCAGTGTTTTGCTCACACAGGTATTTAAGAGAAAAACTGGGACTAAAATAGATTTCTTATGATACTCTTATTTGGACTGTTTATTCGCATAATATTCTATCTAAATATCTAGCTGTTCTTTTCTCTCTGATTTACATCTTTTTCCTGCACAAATGAATTGTAAATAAACCATGTTTTAATTTTTCCTATTATTTTTTCTTCCAAATGCTCTATTTTTGATAAATAAATTTTATTGATTATGCTATTACAGTTGTCCCGATTTTTACCCCCTTGTCCCCCTCCACCTGGTATATGTCTTCCCTCCAGCAAGCAACTCCCCTTCCCTTAGTTTATGTCTATGGGGTGTGCATGTAAGTTCTTTGGCTTTTCCATATCCTATACTATTCTTGACATCCCTGTTTTTAAAATTCTGTCTGTTTTATTCCTACCATTTATGCTTCTTAACCCCTGCACCTTTTCCTCCATGCTCCCCCTCCCCCTTCCCAGCTGATAACCCCCCAAATGATCGCCATATGGATGATTCTGTTCCTGTCTTGTTGTTTTCTTAGTATGTTCTTTTAGATTCAGTTGATAATTGTGGATTTGTTACCATTTTAATGTTCACAGTTTTGATATTTTTAAATAAGTCAATTTAATATTTCATATAATAATGGCTTGATGGGCCCTGGCTGGTAGCACAGTGGATAAAGTGCTGGCCTGCAAACTCAAAGGTTGCTGGTTCAATTCCCAGCCAGGGCACATAATCAGGTTGCAAGCCAGGTCTCCAGCCACGTCCGCAGCTGGAGGCAGGTGAAAGGCAACCATACATTGATGTTTCTCTCCCTCTCTGCCTCCCTCCTTTCCTCCCTCTAAAAAACAATAAATAAAATCTTTTAAAAAAATAATCGCTTGATGATGATGAGCTCCTTTAGCTTTGCCTTGTCTGGGAAGCACTTTCTCTGCCCTTCCATTCTAAATGGTGGCTTTGCTGGATAGAGTGATCTAGGTTATAAGTCCTTGCTTTTCATCACTTTCAATATTCTTGCTAGTCCCTTCTTACCTGCAGCTTCTTTTGAGAAATCAGATGATAGTTTTATGGAAACTCCTTTGTAGGTAACTCTCTGCTTTTCCCTTGTTGCTTTTAAGATTCTCTATTTTTAACCTTTGGCATTTTAATTATGATGTGTCTTGGTATGATCCTATTTGGGTTTAATTTGTTTGGGACTTTTTGTGCTTCCTGGACTTGTAAGCCTATGTGTTTTGCCAAATTAGGAAAGTTTTCTTTCATTATTTTTTTTCAAATAAGTTTTCAATTTCTTGCTCTTCCTTTTCTCCTTCTGGCATCCCTATGATTCAGATGTTGGTACATTTGGAGATGTCCCAGAGGCATCTTATACTATCTTTGTTTTTTAAATTCTTATTTCTTCTTGCTGTTCTGGTTGAAAGTTTATTTCTTCCTTATGTTCCAAATTGTTGATTTGAATCCCAGCTTCCTCTGCCACACTGTTGGTTCCCTGTATATTTTTCTTTATTTCACTTAGTGTAATCTTCATTTTTTTCCTGTATGTTGTTGCCATACTAAATGAGTTCTTTGAGCATCCTGATCACCAGTGTTTTTACCTGTGCATCTGATAGTGTGATTATCTTCATTTCATTTAGTTCTTTTTTGGGGGGTTTGTTCCATTCTTTCATTTAGGCCAATTCTCTTCTATTGGCAGCCTTTTTGTGTTTGTTTCTGGGTATTAGGTAGAGCTTCTTTGACTCCATATCTTAGCAAAGTGGCCTACTTTAGAAAAATCACCTGTAAATTGTGTGGGGCACAGCCTTGGGTAATCATCAGGATTGGGCAACTGGCTACATGGCTTCTTTGTGGCTCTGTGTGGGAGGAGGGCTTGGAGAGGGGACAGTGCTGCTGACTGGCTTCTGGAAGTTTTCTAAGCACTTGCCCCATTTCCAGTCACTTCACCCACTACACTTATGCAACTGGCACCCTTCCAATGGTTGCCCTGGTACTGAATTAAAGAGTGCATAGGGGTTGCAAACATTCTAAGATGGTATGAGCCCTTTACGTGGGGTCAGTCTCCTGAAAATATGAAAGTTTCTTCTGCTACCCCAACATCCAATGGTTTTCACAGCCAGAAATAATGGGGATTTATCTTTCCAGTGTTAGAACCCTAAATGAACTGTGCAGTCTGACCTGGGACTGGGGTTGCTCACTTCCAATGTAACACTTCCAATTTTTAGCCACCATGGTATCCCTTCCAATTTTTATCTACCATGGTGCATGTGGGACCTCTCATTCCACCACTGCTGTCATCTCCCCATGCTACACTATATCTTGCCTCTCCAACCATCTTTGTGATTCTGCCCCTTCTACACATCTGGATGAATGTGACTTCTCTAAATCCTTGGTTTTCAGACTTCAATATGGTTTGATTTTCTAACAGCTGTGGGTGTTATTTACTTTGAAGTTCATTTGTAATTCTCTCTGTGGTTGCAGGAGGTGAAGCATGTCTACCTGAGCTTCCATATTGACCAGAAGTCCTCTATTCATAATTTTTGTCTTCAAATTCTCCCCCAAACAAATGTATATTCAGAATGCAAAATTCTGGGTTCAATGCAGTATTTTTATATCAGATATATTGCTTAGAATAGTGCAAACAGAAATGAAGGAATGTTTAGTTAGAAACATAATAATGTTTAGTTAGAAATTTATCATGGAATTAAAAGATTTGGACTTATAACATTTTGATGATTAGGCATTATAAATCATAAGGTCATTTATTTTAAGATCAAGAACAGTTTGTCTCAGATGGAAAATTAAGAAAATTTTCTTAAATTTCCTCCCAACTCAGATTTAAAATCTATGGGAGCTGTGTGGATGGACCTGAAGAATATTATGCTAAGTGAAGTAAGCCAGTCAGAGATAGACAAGTATCATATGATTTCACTCATATGTGGAATCTAACGAACAAAATGAACTAACAAGCAAAATAGATACAGGCTCATAGATAGTAGGTTGGAGGGTGGAGGGATTGAGAAGAAAAAAAAGAAAAAGGAGCCCTGGCTGGTGGCACAGTGGATAAGGTGCTGGCCTGCGAACCCAAAGGTCGCTGGTTCGATTCCCCAGCCAGGGCACATAATCAGGTTGCAAGCCAGGTCTCCAGCCAGGTCCATGCCTGAAGGCAGGTGAAAGGCAACCATACATGATGTCTCTCTCACTCTCTGCCTCTCTCCCTTCCTCTCTCTCTGAGAATAATAAATAAAATCTTTAAAAAAAAAGAAAAGAAAAGAAAAGAAAAAGGAGAGAAAAATTTAAAGTAAAATCTATTGGAACATTTCAATCATGATATGCTAATGGATAGCATCTGAATATAAGTTCAAAAGAATTTCAGGGCAAAAGAATTTCAGGGCAATTCTGTATCCTTAAGGCATCAATATGCAACACAGGCCTGTCAGCAGTTGTTTCATTTCTTTTATCTCAATGATTTTTTAAATTTCAAAGGAGACAAATGAAGGCCAATGCATAGTTTATTGTGGCTAACACTAACTATAATTTTTAATTAGGCTTGGATGTGCCAAAAGATAGTTACCTACATCATACCAACATGCTTCTCTCATAGTGACAATAGTTTTCCAAGTTCATAAAAATGCCTATTTTTCAAATAAACTGAATTTGAATGATTTAAGCAAAAATTGTGTGGAGTTTTAAAATGTATTTTACTTTATTTATTTACTTTAAAATTTAATTTTATTGTTGTTGTATTACATCCATCCCCTTGTTGCTCCCCTCTATCCTCTTCCCCAGTTTTTAATTTTAATAGGTTTTAATTTTAGAGAACTTTTGGTTGACAACAAATTGTATAGGTTTTTACTGCACAATACCAAATCAGAAATCAAAAGTATATATGCTTTAGCAAAAATGACCATATTTGTTAACTGTAATATTTAAAACACCAGTATAGTATCTAAAATTTGCTGAGAAATGTGCAGCTAAATAATTCTTTGCTAAATAAATATTGGTTAAAATTTAATTTATAGAAACCCTAATTGTCTATTAATAGTACCAGCTTTTTTCATTAATGAAAATTATATAGCTTTGAATTAGCTCTAAATTCTTCGTGAACTTTCTTTTCTTCTAATGATCTTATTATAAATAATTATCTCTTTTTTCTTGGTCTCTTGTATATTTGAAGAAACAACTAAGGTATATTGAGTGTATATTCTACAATAAAATTATGTGTTTTCCAAAATGCCATGACAGAGAAAAAGAAAAACTCAGAACCTTACAATAATTAAAAGTGTATCTTCTAGTGTAAGTTTGGAAAAAATGGCTAAAGAAAAGCAAAATTAGAAAAAGTAGGATAATTAACTTTCCCCCTTAATTCCTCTGAAATAAAACAAGACAACACTATATCGTCAAGCACAACTAGGCCCTGCACTAATTCTCCTATGCTTGTTTTTATTATGTGACAGCATTTTATTTCATTACCAAATTCATGAATATCCTTTTGAATCTATTAAGATACATTCATTGGATTTTCAAAAGTTCTCTAAAAAGTCAGAATCCTTTTCATCTCTAGCTCTACTCTTTTTTATTACTTTTTTAATGTATTGACCTCATTATTTCCAATAGGCACCTTAGTGTACCTGGAAGTAAGGCCACATGCATTTCAATTCTTGAAGTTTTATCACCAAAGAGGAATTAATTATTTACTTATAGCTCAAATGAGAAAATATTATGGAAGGTCACTGGCTGGCCAATAATGGTTCATGTGCCCCTAGTAATAACAGAGAAAGGGTTCTATGACTTGCTTGGCTATAGACACGTATCTATTATTCATCCAGTCCAACAGTGACAATCAGGGAGGTGGGTTCACTTAAGATGGTCATTTCCATTTGAGATACATAATTGGTAAGAAAAAGGAAAATGAGCTATGCCCTTCAAAGAGTTTAGTGAAACACAACCACTTCAGAGAGAATCAGAGAAGCAGAATACCAATCCTCTTATCCAAACATTTTCCCCTTCATGCTTATTTATTTTATTACATACAAGAACATGTCACATAGAGATGCATTACTTTTTACTTAAGTTTGCATATACTTTGTAGTATACAACAAATCTGTGGATTTTAACAAAAACTATATAATAAATTAGGCTGCCCAGTTGTATACTTTGGAATATCTACATGACGGTTCCCCACCTCTTGCTGTTTAGTTTTCTTTAACTCCCCACCTCTGGCTCGTATCCTGTGCATTTTCAGAATGCCCCATGGATATTCTTAACCAACTGTCATAATGTTCTTCACACAGAGAATATAATTTAGCTTTCTTTCCTCCAGTGATCTGCTAATGGCTTATTTTTTACTTAAACCCATATAAGGCACAGTCTTTTCTGCACAGTGGAAGAAAAAAGTAAACAGGAAAACAAAATAAATGCTTGATTTTGATTGTATTCTTTGCACCATTCCCACAGAGATATCAGTAGCCCTAGGGAGAAAATATTGAGCAAGAAAATGAATGAGCAGCAAGGGTTCGTAAAGAACTTTTAGATTTAGAGTGAAACTATTTGCCGTTGTTCTGGGTAGAAGCATGCCATCCAAATCCCATTTGGCCTTACACAAAGCAACTGCTCTCCTCTGGTCCTCTATCCACCATGGTCTCCAGTGTTCCCCTTGCCTACCAAGTATGGATGGGCAGCTAACCAAATTGGACTTTTATACTGTCAAAGAAAAAATTCTATATTTGAAAGAAAGTATAGCTAGATTCTATTGTCCACTTAGATAGTCCCTAGTGAAGTTTTTTAGTTAGTGCCCTGCAGCTTGTTTTGACAGGGTAAGGGCCATCCCTTAAGCTGTGAATTTGTGATTTTCAGCTGTAGGTGCATTGCAAAATCAAGCTAAATGCTTTCTTCCTGTTTCAGAACTGCTTTGCATGAAATGAAAACAAAGTGCGGCCCCACTGATATATTTTGA
Source organism: Noctilio leporinus (assembly GCA_004026585.1). NCBI lineage: Eukaryota > Metazoa > Chordata > Mammalia > Chiroptera > Noctilionidae > Noctilio > Noctilio leporinus. The sequence continues at coordinate 140,387 of PVIW01002096.1, forward strand.
TCATTTAGAAGGAAATGAGAAGTCCCTAAACTAAAGAAAAATGTGGTCATTTTGATCAAATTTACTCACGCTGAGCAACATAAAGAATTGTGACAAATCTTTTGATCATTTAAGTGAAAAATGTTCTCTTGTAGCCATTAAAATTATGTTTTCAAAGGTTATTGAATAAGATTGGAAATAGTCACTCTATATTTTGAAATGAAAAAAGCAATGCTAAAACTCTGTTCGCGTATTTCCAAGTTTTAGAGATATACACAAGTATAAATAAAGACAAGAAAAATCTACTAACATGTTACAATTGTTTTATGTAGGTGGCAAATTTAAGGATGTTTTTAATTTTAGCCTTAAACTTATGCTTATGGGATATTAGGCCATTTAATTTTTATTAAGATCTAAGAATTCTGGAAGAGGTTCAACTAAATGCAAAACTTCTATTCTTGCATAAAGAGAAAGTGCAGGTGACCTTTCCACGTAGTCAGTGATACTGTAAGAGAGGACAGGAGCCTCAGAATTGGGGATGGGAGTCAGTGGAGTATAGCCATTTTCCTGAGAGATGCCTTTGAGTATCTATGGCAAGTAGCTAGTTTCTTCGTTATGCAAATGGCTATGCCTGCTCCACAGAGCCAGGGGAGGAAGTGGGAGGGGCTTTGACCTTAGACCGGGGATGAAAATGCTTACAGGACCTGGCTGAGAGTCTGTGAGTATCCAGGACTGGTCACCACACTGACTGCCTCGCAGACTGCTGTCAGAGTTAAAAAATAAGGCAGCAGCCATTTGGCAAGTGAAGCCACGAGGTTTTCACAGGATATAGAGGGACCCCCACAAGGTCTGGTGTGTCAGAGAAAGAGAGCCATAGTGCAGCAGCTAGGCAGCCTTGTAGTGAAGCTGGTCCATGGTAAGAAGGAAGGAGCAGCTATGCAGTTTGTGGGGATGGTCCAGCCATGTGGCCCGGGCTAGTAAGAAAGCAGGCATGCTGCTGCTTTGATCCTGCCTGCTCTAGCTGATGCAAAAGCCACCAAGCACTCCTCCTTGAAGACCAGGACTCTATTTGGACTCCTGGAACTCAGGGCACATGGAGAGGACTTGTGCCTTTCCAGAACTTTACCATGATACGAAGTTGCACCACACATGCTTTTCTGAACTATTATACAGAGGCTGATGACATTGTACCCCACACCCTGAAGGAGAGAGCTGACAGATGAGGAATGGGGAACTTCTGGGCATGTTTTTGGCTTATAGCCTTTTTGGGAGCAAGGGAAGTGCTGGATCTTGTGGGAGAACAGGGCTTTAAGCAGGAATGCTTATAGAACCCCCAGGATGAAAGACTAAATAAAGACCTGACTTTCTCAACACTAATTGTTGGGGTTTACATGAAGGGTTGAGCCCCATCTTTGCTCAGTAACAATATTTATTAAGTTATTATAAATAACTCTCTAAAAGAAACATCTGACCAGAAGTTCTATTTATAAGGTGCAAAATGCCCTTTGAAAATGGTGTTTAGTGTTCCCACTTGTTTCAGAAAAACAAAAAAAAACAAGCCACCTGTTACATTCCTAAAACAATATGAGGTAGCTTGACAATCTTTTATGTAATGAGTTCCAGGATTTTAAAGCACAGTATCCTAAAGAAGGAAATGGGGAAAATTAAGAGAACTTGAGTTCTAGAGCTGTGAATAACTCATATCGCTTTTATGCTCACATCTGAAAGTAAGCCAAGCCTGAAAAACTTATCATCTTGTGAAAATATCTGGGAAGAAAATATTGATTAATTCCTATTGGTAGACCATATGCTAAAGTATCACTCTTGCTGTGTTTTTATTTCAATGCTAATAGTTAAATAGGATTTTGACAAAGAGCTTCTTTAATACATTTTTCAAATCTTAATTTTTTTGTGAAGGGTAAAATTATTTCTAAAAGCTGTATGTTTATTCCTTGTAAGAATGTGGGGGAAAACCTAGTATTTTTAATACCTTTATTAAAGATTTAAAAATAAAATATTTTAAATATTTTATTCATTATTTGCAGAGGGAAGGGCAGGGAAGGAAGAAAGGGAGAGAAACATCAATGTATAGTTGTCTTTCACCTGCCTCCAGCTAAAGACCTGGCTGGAGACCTGGCTTGAAACCTGGTTATGTGCCCTGACTGGGAATCGAACCAGCGACCTTTGGGTTTGCAGGCCAGTGCCTATCCACTGAGTCACACCAGCCAGGGCTTGAATAAAGATTTTAAAGAAGATATTGTTCTGTGGTTTATATTCCAATTATACACCATTATATTGATTAAAGATAAATATTTATCTGGTATTCAATAAAATATCATAAATAAGTGAAAGGAATTTGGCAATTCACTACCTTAATTAATTTCCTCTATGTTTCAAGTTAAAGAGCTGCTATCCCATTTCATGATCCAACAGATAGTAAAGTGATCAGATGAATTGTTTCACTTTATTCTCTTATCACCAGATCACAGAGAGGTTGTCTATGTCTAAAGACAGCTATTATAATCAAAATAATCTACTCATTACTTTTTGCTTTTCAATATGCCTTGTATCTTTTTACCGAAAGCAGTTATGAGGTACTAGGTAGAGGAAATGCTGGTAAATACATGGTGTGGGGGACTATATCACTGTGTATCACAGTGATATAGTGTATTCTATAGTGATACAATTATTGTAGGTGTCAATCTTTTAGTGAGCCTGCAGTCTCAAGACTGGGAACTCCACAGGCCACTTTGCAGTCCTTCATGTCCTCCCCGTCCTTTGGTGGGGCAGGGTGGCTACAGTGGGTTAGAGTTGGCTTATTCCCTTCCAACAGGTTAGTTAGTCTTTAATAAGGTTCTAATAGGTTGGGCTCTGATTACTAGGTTCTCTTCATAAGGGCAGGCATTATTAAGAGAATAGAATACTCTGGTTTAATTCAAAATACTTTTCCTCTCCTCTTGCTGGAAGAATAAGAGGAATTTTCTCTGATCTTCACTGAGGGAAACAGAGTTCTGGAGAAAAAATTCATATAAGGACTTTCCCCTCCTTCAAAGTCACCCCCCTCTGAAGTTTTTAGCTCTCAAACTTGTCCACGTTGAGACTCCAGTGTTTTTGCAGTTACAGTTTAGGTTTTCCACACCAATACTGGCAATCTGGTGTTTTGAGAGACTCTATTTAGCATATGTACTGCCAAGCACCCCCATCCCCTGGTTTCCAGCCAAGTGCATTAGTTGTTGTACTACCACCTTCACTGTGTCTGATATCTTGGAGTTCTTCTTCCTGATGAATTGTCTACCTGACTTAATTGTACTTTTTCCAATGACCATTTATCCCCCTTATACTCCTCTCCTCCCCACCCTTATCACACTGTTGTCCCTGAGTCCTTTTTCCTTGTTGCTTGATTGTTCCACCCCTACCTGCACCCATCCGCAACTGCTGATCTGCTCTCTAGGAGTCCATCTCTATTACTCATTGCAGTTTTCTTTTTAATAGCAAAAGATTGGAAACAACCACACAAAGCAGAAAATAAACAAACGGAACTACATCAAGTGCAAAAGCTTCTGTATAGCTAAAGAAATCATCAGCAAGACAAACAGGGAACCCACTAGATGAGTGATCATTTTTGCCAACAACACACGGAAGGTTTAATCACAAAAATGTACAAAAAGCTAATACAACTTAATGCCAAGAAGACAAATGACCCAATTAAGAAGTGGGCGAAATACCTGAACAGATACTTATCCAAAGGGGACACACAGAAGGTACATAGACAGATGAGAAAATGTTCAACATCACTAATAAGAAAAATATAAATGAAAACCTCAATAAGATATCACCTGGCACCTGTCAGAATGTCTACCACTGACAAATCAACACACAACAAAATTTGGCGAGGATGTGGAGAAAAGGGAACCCTATTGTTGACGGGCATGCAGACTATTGCAGCCATTGTGGAAAACAGTATTGCGCATACTGGAACAATGAAAAATAGAAGCCCCTTTTGACCCAACAATTCCACTTCTGGGAATATACCCCAAGGATCCTGAAACATCAATACACAAACAAATATGCACCTCTATGTTTATGGAAGCACTGTTTACAATAGCCAAGATTTGGAAACAGCCTAAATGTCCATCAGTAGATAAGTGGATAAAACACCTATGGTACATTTACACAAGGGGATATTACACAGCAGTAAAGAAGGTAATTTTGCAACAGTGAGGATAGACCTAGAGAACATTATGCTAAGTAAATTAAGACAAACAGTGAAAGAAAAATACCCCATGACCTCACCTGAATGGGGAAGCTAATGAACACAAACTAATGAACAAAAGAGTAATAGAAACTTCAATACGTTAAATAGTAGAAAGAGGTGAGGGGCAGTGGTGGAGGGGTAAAAGATGTTGAGGGAATTAACCAAAGAACATTTATATACAACCCATGGGCACGGACCATAACATGGGGACTGGTGTGGGAAGGGGTGAGGCTGGGAGGAAGTGAGAAAAGGGGGAAAAAGCAGGAACAACTGTAACAGCATAAACAAGCAAATGAACAAAGTTAATAAACTCATGAAAAGTACCCAACATCATGAATTACTAGGGACATACAAATTAAAACCACTCTTAAGCCCTGGTTGGTGGCACAGTGGATAAGGTGCTGGCCTGTGAACCCTAAGGTCACTTGTTCGATTCCCAGCCAGGGCATATAACCAGGTTGCAAGCCAGGTCTCCAGCCAGGTCCATGGCTGGAGGCAGGTGAAAGGCAACCATACATTGATGTCTCTCTCCCTCTTTGCCTCTAACCCTTCCCCTCTCTAAAAAGTAATAAATAAAATCTTTTGAAAAATAAAACATTATAAATAAATAAAACCACTCTTCACTCTGCATTTTTCACTTAAAAATATATATTAGAGCTTATTCCTTGTCAGTTTTTATAGATTCAAATCTTTTACCAGTTACATAGTTTTTCAGTGTTTGTATGTTTCCCTTTAGTTTTGTAACTGAAGGCAGGTTTAGCCGCCTGTCACAACAAAAGCCAAACCCATGAGCCAGGTGCTGGTAAAAAGGAAAGGAGTTCATGCAAGTGCTGACCACCTGAGAGATGGGGCACTCACAGCCCAAAGCCCATCCTAACATCTCAGGGCAGGCAGGGGATTTTATTAGGAGAGAGAGGGAAAGCAGAACAAAGAAATCCTGGGCAGGGGGATTGAAAGTCCTCTGCCATGTAAGTCAGCACAGTCCATTCCCATGATTACATTGAAGCTGGTCAAGTCTAGGTTCAGTTTTCACTGTGGTGTGTCAGCAGGTCTCCCAGAGCCAGCATGTCCAGTTGCTTGGAGTTAGCCGCCTCCCCAGAGTTAGTTCTTAAAACTTTTACACAAAGTGCAGCTTATTCAGGGGTGACATATTGGTTAACAATTCATCTTCATTAAAAAACTTGTTACAAAAACAATATTTAAAAATTACTAATTTGAAATTACCCAAATAACTTTATTTTATTCTGTATTTTCCTTTTATCCTTTTGTTTTTCCATCTATTCTTCATTCCTTTCTTTCATTATATTTATTTTTAATATATTTTTCTTTATGTTTTGCTAACAAATGGTTAAAACTCTTAAGACAAATTAAAGTCATTAGTTTGAAAATATCTTAAAAGTGTTAAAGTAGGTGTATACTGATCATGTTATTCAAAAGGAAAAGTGTCAAACAAATCAAAGAATTCTTCTTTGAAAAATAACAAAACCTCTATTAATACAAAAATTTTAATTTTAGATTTCTAATTAACTTAATTCTAAAGGTGGTGAATTGCCTAAAGCTTCAAAGAGTAAGGATGTTGTAATTGTATTGTTTTGAAAATGCATAATTAACTTTTAATTCATTAATGTATTCTGTGGAAGAGCTACTCAGTATTAATATGTTTAGAATCTTCACTTCTCAAACAAAATTTTGTTGCAAATAACTCAATATATTTTATTTTAAATTTATTATAATTTAATTAACAATATTGGAATAACATTCTCACTGAGTGATATAAGTTTATATTTCAATTTCTTTAAATTCTGAAATATTTAATGGCTTCTTTTATAAAAGGAGGCCCAAGTTTCATTCTCACCATCCTGGAAATGAAATCCCGAATTTTAATAAAGAAGCTATATTTTTATTTTGTTTTCTTTTTTAAAAGATGTTATTTATTATTTTCAGACAGAAGGGCAGGGAGGGAGGAAGAAAGCAAGAGAGAAGCATCAATGTATGGTTGCCTTTCACCTGTCTCCAGCTATAGACCTGGCTGGAGACTTGGTTTACAACCTGGTCATGTGCCCTGACTGGGCAATCAAACCATCATCCTTTGGATTTGCTGGTCGGCACCAACCCACTGAGCCCACTAGCCAGGGCTGTTTTATTTTTTTAACTTGAGATACTTCTTTAATAAAATTGCACTGTTTCTTCAATGTAGTCTTTTTCCGTAGGAAACAAGGTACTATTCATTTGCCAGGAGGAAGTGCCAATGAAATAGCAACTATTGTTTGTTACATCCTTTGGCAAAAATTCTGTAAATAAAACATTTTTGACACTTATAGGTCTAAGAATTGTGGGCCTCTGTTCACCTCTTAAACCTTATTTCTCCATGTGCCAAATAGGTCCATAACTTTAGAGTACCTGGTGCCTGAGGCCTGCTGTCTGAAGTTGCCAATCCTTCTTAGAAGCCTCCTTTGCACACAACCCCCCGCCTCCTTACCTGTATTTCTCCTTCCTTGGTTAAAGTTACCCACAGTGATCCATAGTCCAAAATTATTAAATGGAAAATTCTAGAAATAAACAATTTACAAGTTTTCAAGTTTGCTCTGTTCTAAGTATTGGAATGAGGTCTCAGTTTTGCCCAGGATGCGAAATAGCCTGTCTCCTGGGTATCTATTCTGCATGTGTTTCCTGCCTGGTCATTTAGTAACTATAATCAGATGGACTGTCTCCATAGGGCAGTGCTTGTGTTCAAGTAACCCTTATTTTCTCTTAATAATGACCCCCACACTCAAGAGTGGTGATGCTGGCAATTCTGACATGCCAAAAAGAAGTCCTCAAGTGCTTCCCTTAAGTGAAAACCTTAAGTGGAAGTTCTTGACTTAATAAGGAAAGGAAAAAAAAAAAATCCTATGCTGAGGTTGCTAACACCTATGGTTTAAAAAACCCAAAACTTTCTACCCATAAAATTGTGAAGAAGCAAAAACAAGTCATGCTAGTTTTGCTGCAATACCACAAACTACAAATGTTACAACAGCAGGGCATGCCAAGTGCTTGGTTAATATAAATAAGAGTTAAATTTGCGGATAGAAGATAAGTAAAGAAACATTTTCCACCTAACAGTCATGTGCTGTGCCAGGAAGCACTGAACCTATACAAAGACTTTGTCAAGGGATCCCCTCAAATAAGTAATACAAAGCCATTTACTGCAAGTCAGGGATGGTTACACAGATTCAGGAGTAGGTTCAGACAGAAAAATATAAAACGTTACTGAAGACAGAGAGAAAACATCATATATTTTATTATAGTATATTGCTGTATTTGTTCTATTATATTATTATTATAGGTATGAACATGTAGGAAAAGAACATGGTATATAGCATTTGGTACTCTCTATTGTTTCAGGCAGCTAATGGGTATTTTGGAACATATCCCAGGTAGATAAAGGGGAAATTGCTGTGCTCTCTCTTCTCCCTTTCTCCTGCCCAGTCTTCTATTATTATTTTCTTCATCCTCTCGACTCTCTATGCCTCTCCTCTCCAAACTAATCCTGAGTTTCTTTGTTAGGATCTTCTAAAAGAATGCTTCTATTATATTGCTCTTTCTTTAAAAAGTAATAGTCCATTTCATTTCTAATTCACTAAATGTTAAGTATAAGATTCCTTGCCTGATTTTTAATATTCCTTTTCCATTAGCCCCACTGATGTTCCCATCATTCACATTTAATACATATATCTTTACTATTAGTTTTTAATTGTTCCTTGCTTTCCTTTAGGAAATCCTTCAGATATCCCTTGAATGTTCCAAGTCACTATTATATACATATATGTATACATAAGGTCTGTCCAGAAGTTATTCAGCCATGTACTATTAATAATAGTACAATTTATTGAAGAAGATACAAGAAACATTGTACATAGGACAATGATGCCTTGGTCACCTTCAAAGAAGGCATCTTGGGACTTAACACAGTTCTCCCAGTCTCCATCAGCTGCCTAGTTGTATTTTCTGAAATTTCATTGACAGTCTGAAATCTCTTCCCTTTCAAAGATGATTTTAGTTTTGGGAAAAACCAGAAGTTGCAGGGCACCAAATCTGATCTACAGAGGGACAGGGTCACCTGAGTGATTTGATGATTCACCAGAACAATGTGTGTGATGCATGAATGAGATATATGATGCATGAATGGATATATTGTCATGATGAAGCTATCGATTACTAGCTGCCTATAGCCGCAGTCTTCTGAATCATCTGAATAGTTTCCATGGAGCAATGTTCAAGCTTAACACAAAATTTGATGCAGATTTGTTGTTCTGCTTAATCATTTTGCATGTGACAATGACCCAGTATAAATGCTCACTCAACAGGTGTCTACCATCCCCACTGACTAGTACAGTAAAGTTGTCATTGTTCACCCATGCACATACCAGTCTGCTCTCCTTGGCTGCCAGATGACATCCATGTCACACAAACTATTCTCATTATATTAACAGTGACTGGGCTTTTCCCAGACAAACTATGTGTGTGTGTTTGTGTGTGTGTGTGTTTGTGTGTGTGTGTGTGTGTGTGTGTGTGTGTATATGTATACATATACATGTACATGTGTGGAACTACTTAGGACAACAAGAATCCTTGCAGCAAAAAACAGCACTCAAAAAAAGAGTGAGGAAACTATTGAAATCTTGCTCTGAAAAATATTGTTTGAAATATGAATATGTTTTTAGCCCACAAAATATGAATAAAATCTAAATCATTAAGTCATAAAAATAGTGATACAAATACTCCCTGCTCTAAGGTTAGCCAGGTTTTAGGAATGGGTAATTGACAATACTCTCTTGGCAGAGGCAATTAGTAGATGAATAATACAATATGGCAGAGATGACAGAGGTAGGAAAAATAAGCAGGACTTCAGAGACGTACTAGGACCTCATTAAACTTATTTATACTTCAGGGAATTTTTTTGGTGCTTCATTGGTTTAAAGATGCTCACAAATTCTTGCTTGGATGAAGTCATGATAGAAATGTAGTCCAATCTTAAAGTACTCCAATGCTATGGCATAAGTATGAAATGTTTCTAAACCATTGTCTGGCATTAAGCTCCATGTATGTAAATAAAAACAGAATTCCATTTCTTAATGAATCCCTTGAACAGATGTTTGCCTGCTTTTCTGAATAAGCCATGAAGACTGAGATTCCATGAAATGAAATCTTGCTACAAAAATCAGTTAAGAAGTCAGTAACGCTTGCATATGGATACCGATTGTTTTAGGTTCATTTTTATCCCACTTAGAGGATACACTGATGGAAATACGTATATTTAAAGTGGACCTAATGGGCCCTGGCTGGTGGCTCAGTGAATAGGCACTGGCCTGTGGACCCAAAGGTCGCTGGTTCTATTCCCAGTCAGGGCACATAACCAGGTTGCAAGCCAGGTCTCCAGCCAGGTCTGTAGCTGGAGGCAGGTGAAAGGCAACCATACATTGATGTCTCTCTCCCTCTCTGCTTCTCTCCCATCACCTCTCTCTAAAAATAATAAATAAAATATTTTTTAAAAATGGACCTAATATGGGCACAGCTGGTTTTTTATGCAGAAAACATTTTTTTTTAGTTTGCAGAGTAGTTACTTTTCTCTAATATTTTCAAAATAGAGATGTGTCCTGAGAGAAATACATCTATATGGCTATTTGACTTTTTTGTAGTTTCTAACAATGGAAACATATTCCTTTTCTTTAAAAAAATATTTCCACTTACACAAGCTTTTGTGGTGAATCCCAATGAAGTTAGCGTCCCAAGAATGATGTATCTTAAATATTAAAGAATGTCAGAGAGTATCTTTAAGCTAGGGAATGTCATATTATTGAATAAATATGTCCTACTTGGCATCTTTTCATTAAAGGCCACTTGAGAATGTTTATAACTGCATCTGTATATAATGCCCTTTGTGTTAAAGTATAATGAGATTTTCAGATGATAATTTTTTATTATAATGCTTCAAAAATTCCCAAGGAATAGATTAGTCTCCAAAAACTAGAACACGGGGAGTGGTCAACTCTATGTTCCAGTCTTCCAAGAAGTTTTACTGACAAAGGTTTTTTTCCTTGATGTGAACCAAAAGCATTGCTGAGATGAGAGAGTTAGAAGAAGCAGGGAAAGAGTAAAAATAAAAACATTTGACTAATGAGACAGAGAACCCAGGAGAAGATAAAACAATTGTGGATTCTTATTCATCCCATGATAACATCTTTGAAAGCTGTCATAAAGAAAGCTAATTAAAAAGAATAACCTACCCATTCAGAAAGATCAGGGAAAGAACATAAGTATTATTTTGGAAAAATGTTAATGCAGTATCAAGTGGGAAATGAAAATGTTCTTTTGATACCCGGTGGCAATTGTTCACTATTCCTCATGAAAAATATTTATTTTTCACTTCATGTTCCATCTTTATAAGCTTTAGGGTTGAACAAAGCTCTTGTTTTAACTTATATTATCAATGAGAAAAGATGTTATAGCAAACTAGGCCTAGATTAAAAAAAGATTCTCTAGCATTCTACATAGACTTTGAACCTGGGTTCAATTCCAGTATTTCTACTTTACCTGGACTATGTCCTTAAGTAAGTCACTTCAGCTCTCTCTCTCTCTCACCTAATTTGCCTATTATAAAATATGTGCATGGTTTCCATGAAATACAGAATACTTTTTAGCTTCAATTGTTTAATACTGAATGTTTCTTTTTCAGTGCCTCACCAGCAACTATGGTGATTGACTCATTTTCTGAAACTCTTTCACCATTTCAGCAAGTAGCCACTTTCCTTTTAGATCATTATACCATAATTCCTTACTGCTATATTAACATTTATATTCACTAGAGATTTATATTCACTCAGTCTTAGATCATAGGAAAAGTAATGTTAGAGAAAAAATGTAATCTTGCCAACAAAAATATCCCTCCATATGGAAGGGAGGACATAGCATGTTACTACTAAAGCATTAACTGATTTACATACATAAAGAAGAACAACAGTGACTATGAAATTAGGACAAAATCTTACACGTTTTAGAAGGCAATGAAGAAGAAAAAGGAATTCACCTATCTGAGAGACTGAAGGGCAACATTGTCTGGCCATGTCTTATACATATCCTAAGGATATGTATAATTTTTTCTAGAGGAATTTTTTCTAGAGGTATATTTTGACATATCTGGAAGTTTTTTGGCCCAAAACTCTACAGTGTAAAAACTGGAAAATAGGCTTAATCCCTAGAAAGATTTGTTTCTATTTCAAGGGTAATCATAAGGATTCAAATTTACTATGTTTCCAAGGAAACACTGAAATGATACAGGAAAAAGGAAATCTTCCCTTTACAACACAGATCATTATTTACATTTACTCTTTGAGTATAAAGAACCTCATATGAATTTAATTACTTGGGCTTCAAAAATAATAACAGATTCCTGGTTTGAGACAGAGTTTAGTGGAAACACTATTTATAACCACAAACAGTAAAGTGGAAAGATAATAATAACATAACCCTAAACAGAAATTTTAACATAGGAATTAGTTTTAGTTTAGAAAAAATAGCATTTTCTCCATTGTTCTAACCCAGTGCTATCTAATAAAAATAAAATGTAAGCTATGTGTAGAATTTGAATTTTCTAACAGCTAAGGTAAAAAAGTAAAAAGCATGTAAATTTAATTTTAATGACATTTTATTTAATTCAATATTTCTAAAATAGTGCCATATCAATATAAAATCAATATAAAATTATTGAGATATTGTATTTTTTAAATCAAATCTTTTAAATCTGATACGTGTTACATTTGTAGCATTTGTCAATTCAGACCACTCACATTTCACACAATCAATAGCCACATGTGGCTATCATGTCCGGTAACACAGGTCTACCCATGAGGAAATCTGATACCTCCTCTCTATAATGGTGGCGCACATGTAATTGTAATCTGGGATTTTAAATTATAGGTCAATGGGGTTGCTTTCTCCAATTTCTTTTGGTGCTATTTGTCAGTAATTATTACAAACATCCCCTTCCATTCCTCTGAGTTCCAAGTTGACTGAGAACCAGACACAAGATTCCTGTAGATAAAGGTCAAAATATTGGCTTCAATTTTTTAAAAAGCTGAACTGTGTAATGTGGCTTAGATCAGTGTCCACAGTACACTTCCTTATGCTGTTCCCTAGGTCTAGCTTCAGGTTTCCTGTCTGCACACGGGTGTGTAGAGCATAGGACCTTTACCCAAGTGTAAAGGAACTGGGTGGACTGGGTTCTGCTTCCCTGCACAGAGAACCCAGGAAGTCTTTTTTCCCCCATTTTCAACACTCAGATAAACAACTTTTCCTCTTCTTTTGGAAGAGGAGGGGGGAAATTGGGAAAAAAAATCTTCCCCATACTATTTTACCTTAAGAAACAGAATGGACAGGTGAATAGACAGTCTGGAAGGCAACTCCTAAATTTCCAAGAGGAATAAGATTTTAATTATGTAGCAATATGCTAGAATGAGGTACACTAAAAAAAAGCTTTTAACTAGAATTATGAGTGACTTTGTTTGCAAAAATAAGGGAAGCCTACAGATCTATGTTAGGAAAAGGTATGCTGAAAAGCATTTAACAAAAGTTATGGCTTAATTTATTTGAAGATTTACCACACCATGCCAATTAAAAAACAACAATAATAATATGCAAATAGCCTTTCTTACCCAACCTTTTTGCTCTTCTTTATCTAGAACCTTTGTGAATTTGTCAAAACCTGACTGATTAGACTGAAAATCAATGCCCTGGGCCCACAAATGCAGTTGGAGAATGCAGATTTATCTATGTTGATTACAATTCAGTGAAAAATGGCTGACATTTCATGCTCAAAAGAAGGGAAATGGCCTTACCTAAGCTTGCTTACATATATATATATATATACACACACACACACTCATATATATATATATATGTATGTATGTATGTATGTATATAATTTGCTTGTCTGTAATGCTGAACAATCATTGACCAATTGAGATGGCTTAATGAAAATTGGTTTCTCCCCTTGGGTTTCACTACTTTCTTCCCATGTCACAATACATTTTCCAGTACAATTACTGGAAAATGTAACATGGAAAGAAAAAAGATGCATTTGTTTATTCTTTACTGTCTTACTTTAGTTTTGAAGCTTTCTTCTTTTTAAAAAATTAAAGAAAAGTGTTTAGTATTTTACGTATACCAAGAAAGAGAATAGGACCTAATATTCAATCAACTCTGAGGTGGTCTGTTTTGAAGGATCATAAACAGTTGGGGATTGGGGAATTATAATTTCAGAGAATCTAGAGGACAAATTTTAGGGCCCTGAAATGCCTAAAGCATGAACCTCTGAGAGAGGAGGTGGTCTGAGAGACCATGGAGGTCTACTAGAAACAATTTTCTTAGGAGATGACCTTGTCAAGATCATATAATGCTTCTTCAATGACTTGATACCATTAGGTAACATCCCTCCTTTATGTTGTTATTCTACCTCTATCAAATAACACACAAAATCATTTGTTAGCATTTTCCCTGAAATGGGACTAAAAGTGCTGGTGGATATATATATAGCTGTCAGAAATAAATAGCATTGGGCTCTCTAAAACTGAGAAAACACAGTGATCTTCAAAGAGAGAGACTATTAGGATACCAGTCTAGTCGCTGACAAAGGACCAATCTTCTTTTACCACTTAATCTTGATTTCATGAGTGAGCATGACATTGATTTTTTTTTTCCTGTCTTGATCATACACCAGAGATAAAGATGAATGTGAAACATGAAATATCTGGATATAATTCTTAAGGTACTGAAATCTATTAATAGCCATTTTTGCACCCCTACTATGTGACATGCATTTCTAGAGGCATGAATGATATCAATATCAAATATTCAGGCCTGATTGATAAAGATTTTAAATTATATTATGTAGATTGTAATAGATATGTGGAGAAAATGTCATGGGGACACAAATGTGCTAGAACATTCCTCTAACCAAATATCCTTATAAATTTCCTTTGGAAATTTGGAGGAATCAAATAAATTTACTGCCTTAAGTGTGGAAAAAAAAAGACTGAAATTAAGAATAGTATTAATTGAAGCTTTTAGGTATCCATCATACGAGATGCCTAAACATCTGATTAATTTAATGAAAATATAATCCAATCCCATCTTTGGCTTGACATAGACAAAATTTAAATATCTGACAAACACCATGCCTATAAATTACCTGAGGCCTGACAAATCAAAGAAAAATATATTCCAATATTTGGAATCATGTAGAAAATGGACTGGATAACTGAATTCTAGATTTGTTTATTGGACCACGGGAGAGGTACTTATAGAGGGAAGAGAGGAGATGAAGAGGGCAGGATGGGAAGAGGGAAGAACATTATAAAACAGCATTTGCACGACACTAGTTCAGGACAGTGAAATGGAGATTGATTCGTGTTTCAGTGGAAAGTAGTTAGTCTTTTGCTCTTTCTATTTTGGGCAGCTACTGAAGAAAAACGTACTCTAGAAACTAGTTTTCAAGGGATTAACATAAAAAATAAGCTAACTATGGTGAGTAATTTTCCATACTTTGTCCCTGTTTATAATACTTTTTGTGGTATCCTTGGCTATATCACAGTGGAATGAAGTCTTCAAGGAGAACGTAATACATTATAAGTATACTGGATTAAACATGCAAAATTTATTTTTATCCCAAATTAGTTGCAGACACTGGATGTTAGGTCTTAACATTCTTTTGGGGACAATGGCATTAACTCATCTCTGCAAGGATGACTATAATTCAATTCTTACCAGAGAATGACCCTAGAATTAACTAGTGCCACATCCTATTTAAGTTTTGCTTGCTTCCTCTTTCCAGACCCACACGTGCACCTACACTAAAATGACACCCTCAGGAGGAGTAGACAGTTCACATTCAGTGGACATGTAATCATGGAGAGGGGCAATTATTGCTCATCTGTTACAGACAATGAAATCCAACTGCTGGATTTGGGGTACTTTTTGATGATATGCAAATTACAAAATTTTCCTGAGTGGGAAGGCATCAAACCACACAAGAGCTAATTTCTGTTCCTTATAGTTTAAGGCTTTGTGACCTTAGATCAAAGGATATTAGAATCTCCTCTGCAGTCAAGTCTAGAGGGTAAGGTGGCCTGGTTGAGGAGGATTCAGGGCCCTCAAAAGATTAAGAAATAAGACAAATTATTGACAGTTCTGTACTTCTAGTGGTTTGGTCTCAAAATTTGGAGTCTTTTTGTTTTCCCTCATATGTCATACTCAGTCTCTGTTTACATTTTCGTGAGTCTTACTATTATTAATTGACTTAATACTGCATCTGTCTGTTTTTTCATAGCATGTATTAACTTTTAATATAATTTAATTTATTTTTTAAAAAAATTCAAGCCCTGGCTGGTATGGTTTAGTAAATTGAGCACCAACCTGTGAACTGAAGGGTTCCTGGTTCGATGCCCAGTCATAGCACATAACCAGGTTGCAAGCCAGGTCTCCAGCTAGGTCCCCAGCTGCAGGCAGGTGAAAGGCAACCATACATTGATGTTTCTCTCCCTTTCTTCCTCCCTCCCTGCCCTTCTCTCTGAAAATAATGAATAAAATTTTTAAAAATTCAACTACTGTTTCTTCCTCACTGCTGGAACATAGGCCTTCTCAGGACAGGAACATTTGTCTTTTTATTCTCTGATTTATTTGAAGTTCCTAGAACAATGCTCACCTCATAGTAGTGCTCAAAAAATATTTATTGATTAAATAAATGAAGCTGACATCTGAGCCAAAACATAAATGTGGTAAGGGAGTCAATCTGCAGAGACCTTGTTCCTTGAGGAGAGACCAGAAAGTACAAAGAAACAAGATAATAGTCACAAGCGGCAGATGCCAGGGTGGCTGGAAGGAGTGTATAATACAGCTGGAGAAATAATTCAGCTTAGAGCCTGTGCTCTTAACTCAAACTGAGATCAATATCACTTACTACTTATACAATTTGGAGGAAGGATCATGAATAACTCTTAACCCCAATCCTCTCACTAGTGATATAAGGATGACTACCTTGTAGAGTTGTGGTGGGAGTGAAGCAAAATACTGTATTGTAAAATGCCTTATAAATTGATTAATAAATATTAGATCCTTTTCCACTGCATGTCCATCCCTGAATTGTTGGGTGTACTGTATTTGTTTGGGTCACAGAAAAACTCTAAAAAACAAATAAACAAACCCATCAGCTACCAACGTAAACCTGAGAACCATTAGCAAATCTTACCCACCAGGCTGATATCAAATAATACTCTGAAGAGGCATAAGAAAATAATAAATTCTTAAGTAAACTCATTTCAAAACCAGCTGGCACTTGATTAATTGTCCAATCAGGGAAATACCCAGAGATAGACAATGAATTTTGAGTAATGACTTAGCCTGCTGTCAGCCTCTAAATAGCTGAGTTTCCCATTTAAGAAGAGTCTGTGGCAAAAGATAAAGATGAAGTGCAAAAATAATCCTAATTATAATCCCAGGCAGGGGACCTCCACTTGTGTACTTGGAGGTCATTACCAGTTACACTCCTTGAGCCCCTCTTCAACTTGCATGGAAGAAATTAGTAGGCACTTGTCTCCTGCCCTAGAGATTAACTTTGCTTGGTAGGGTATGAACCCAACAACTTTAAGACTTGAAGGATTAAAGCTTTTATAAGATATTTTGGCCTCCAGTAACTCATAATATTTCCATATTATATTAATAGTCCATGATTGCCATCAACACGTAAGATAGGCTTACATTTAAGGAGAGGATCACATTTAAATATTACCTACAAATTAAGTGATTCAGAATGGTCTTGAATCAATTTCTTTTTTTAATGCATTTCTTTTATAGGCTATCAAGAAAACAGGCAACCCCATAGCTAAGGATTCACCTAGAAGGCAGGGTCAGGTTGGCAAAAACCTTTTAGCGCAGGAAACTGGAGGCTTATTTATCCCAGCTGATGGGTTTGTCTTCCCAGTCCTTGCTTATTCTGGGCTATGCACCTGAACCATGGCTCAATTTCTTCATCTCTGTTCCTAATCTGGGTTTGATCATCTGAATCTCATATGCTGAGGTTTTAATTTTATTTTACCTTGCTTTAATTTACTGATTTTACCTCACTTTAAACTTGTACTTTTAAGTTAGAGATGTGATTTTCAGGTGGAAAATCAAAGCTTAAGTTTCAGAAATTCCTTTCTACAGATGATACGTATTTTTACTCCTGGGTTGCCCACCAAGCCGCATCAGTTTTGTAGGAGTAGGTCATGCTTCACTTCAATTCCTGATAGAGAGTGCGAGAAAACACTGACCTCCAAAAAGGATGCAATTCCAACTATAAAACTTCTTTGCTATGATTCCCAAAGCCCACAAAATTTGTATCAATTCCTCACCAGGGGAGAGTTTAGGATATGGTGTTATTTCTAATTGTAAATTATTATATAATTTAATAGTTATAGCCCTTACTTTGCAACAGGTAATGACTGTATGTTAACATTTTTTTCTTGTAAGGGACATAAGAAATCAGGTGTGAAAAGGCTGATTCAGGAGGCGTGCCATATTTTGAGAGAGAGAAGAAGGGAGAGAGGCAGAGAGGGAGAGAAACATCAATGTATGGTTTTGCCTTTCATCTGCCTCCAGCCACAGACCTGGCTGGAGACCTGGTTTGCAACCTGGTTATGTGCCCTGGCTGGAGAAGGTGTGCCTTTTTTGTTTCATTCTTTTATTCATTGACTCATTTAGTCTGTCAAGCAGTAGACAAATTATTTAAGTCACATTCAATGCCAAGTATAGCTCACATTCCTTGTTGTATTTATTTTATATTATTTTAGTCCTATACTCACTCATTTTTAAATGATTGATATCTTATAACTATATTAAACATACCTGATAAGTAAGAAAATTAGTTTAACATCAGTATGTGGAGGGGGCTTCTGAGGATTTTATGGGCACTATAAATTGGATCTTTTGATTTTAATTGTGCTACTCTTTCTCTGGAATGGAGTTAGTTTACCTGTGATCATCTATAAAGAGTAATCAAGAGTAATATTAGGCCAGTGGATTACACACCATAAATGGGAATCCAGAGAAGAAAATTCAAGATACATTAGGTAAGTCAGATAAATATAATCCAAAAAGTTAGGTAAGTTGGATCTTTTCAATCCTTTAAGTACCTATGCATTTTTTAAGGCTTGCTAGGATAAGACTACAGTTAATAAAATGGATTCCTTCTTGAATGACCCACAACAAGACATGTTATAAAACTTCTGTGTTGGCCATGGGAGAAGAGAGTGGAAGATTGTGTAGGGATTTTACAATCTTAGTCTGAAGTTGATGCATGATTTCTAGTCACATTTTATTGATGAGTTGGTCTCCTGCCCTTATTGGTCTTTGGGGCTGGAGAGTATATCTTGACACCCAAGATAGGGTTGTCAAATTTAGCAGTAGCTTTGAGAAGCATTAGTAATAGCTACATCAATTCTCTAATCAAATGATCTTAAGTCACTTGCTCTCTCAGGGGAGTCCTTCTGGCAACCTTCAAAGCATAACACCTTGATCTTGTCTTGGGCAACTGAAGAAAGCTATTTACTATTTTTATTCCTTAACTTCTGTTTTTTTAAAAATAATTCTTTTGTTGTTGTTATTAAATCACCAGTTTACAAACTAGCATACAGCTACCAATATGGAGCAAATTTAGCTTGCTAGAGTATGTCCTGAGGTGTCTGCAAGTAGTAACCATTGACTTTTGTTGAAGGGTAGAGTTTGACTCATAGAAATAGTGCAATCTGCCCCCTAAGGCTCTATTTCCTGAACAGAACAAAGTTTAGAACTGACGAGCAGCTTTAAAGTTATCCTGGAACAGAAACAATAATCCAGGGAATCAAACTTGCAGGAACTGGCTTAAAAAGCTGGTCCGAAGAGATGTACATGAATGTGAATTTCAGGAGAAATGATTTATGCCCAGAGGAAGAAATATCTGGAGGAAGGAGCTAAATAAACAGGTCATGTACTCAGGAAAATGCATACCAACGGCATTTCTGTGGTTTGGGGAGGGTTAATTCCTACATTCCATAATTAGATGAGAGACAAATAAAACAATTAAGACAAAGATATGTGATATACTCATTAATTGAGAAAGTGTAGACAATTTGCTTAGTTTGGTTCCTGACTTAAAAGGCTTATTAAAATTTAATAATTATTAGCCAGTTATTCACTTTTATAGATTCCAAGACATATTTTTTCTCTAATTAAACCATTCTTAAACTCAGGTACTTAACATCTACAAAATCTTAGGATTTTCAGCTGCTGGGTGGCAGTTGTGAGTTAGTGATATAAAAACCTTCCTTTGATATCTGTGAAAAGATTTTAAAAAAGTGTATCAATATATCTATGATTAGAAAAGATGCAGTGTTATTAAACTAAATATTGACAGATTTCTTGTGAGAAATAGATTAAGGCATAAGGGGCAAATAAAAAAAAATGCTTCCACGTTAATCCAAACAAGGCATACAAGTATATGTAAGAATGCAATCTTAGCCTCTCTGCAAGTTTCCACTCATGTGGGGACAGCGCAGATAAGCAGTAAAATGGATAGAGACAGATAATTGAAGTTTGGGGCCAAGAATTCCAAGAACCTGAAAAATCAGATCTTGAATAACTGAGAGTTGACTCTTTTTTGTGCTATCGTCAGTACCTGGCCATTTCAATTAAATGACAATTCATGCTTTAATAATAGTAATAACAGTATTTTTAATAATCAACATCGCTGAAAGTGATAGTATGGGTTCTTGTGTCATATAAATGAAGTAATATATGTAAAGTAATAAAAATGGGGTTTGCCACAGCATGAATAGCTGTTATTATTATTTACTCATTTTATTGCACCACCATCATTTTAATATAATGGCTTCTCTAATTTAGTCTCATATAATCAATGAAAACATTTATTTATTTTTCTCTCCCTATCTTATCAACCTGTACAAACAGTCTAAAAAACCTTTTCTAGTAATTATCTCCTGATGACTCTTTATTGCATTCTTATAGTATTTTTCCCTTTATTTGGGTTAATCTCTATCCTCTTCATCTTACTAGATTTTATTTACACCTTGGGTAGAATCTAAATTTCACAATTCCTTGGTATTCATCCAGAGGGCTCTCCAGAGTTCTCTGTCTTCTCAATCTCATTCTTTGACATATATTTTGTAAACAGTTTTAAATTATAGCTCCATCTATTACTAACTAGAAGAATTTCATTATCCTCATCTGTAAAATGGGATAATAATTATACTATCTCAAAAAGTTGGAAAGATTAAATTATAAATGTGGTTAATGCATAAAAGGTTCTTAATAAATTAATTCCCACCATAAGTCTTGGTGCCAAATATTGTTTACTCTTTGCAAGTTTACATATTGTGTACCCAACTATATTTTTAGTTTCTTGGCAACAGCCAACATATTCTTATAAATACATGACTCTGTTTCAGTTCCATTAAGCCAATACTTGTAAAATCTGTTGATCTGAGGTTTTAAAATGCATTGATTGCATGGCCATGGATCTTAGTGGTTGATATTGTTCTGCATCTTGACTGCATCAACATCAATATCCTACTTTGACATTTACTATAACTTTGTAAGGTGTTACCATGGGTGGAAACTCATAAAATATATGCAGAATCTCTCCACAATTTTCTATAACTCTATTTGACTATGCAATTATCTCTAAAAAACATTTCATTAAAAATACATGGTGGTCTGCCTATAGTTGCTTGGCGCTTCTTTTGTTGTAGCAGTGTCCTGCGTTTGTTTTATATAAATTGAGGGGAAGCATATAAAATGATCTTTAATAAAATTAACAAAATAAGAACATAGCAAACTGATTTTAGTATTGACCCATGTAAGTATACTTCCCTCTTTTTGTGAACTATTGAAATCATTTAATCGTTCATAAAATTGTTGGGCACTTGGGAGTTGTATATTCTCAGTGGTTTCAGTGGATTTGTGTAGTAATTTTCACTTTCTTTGCCACTTTAATGCCTTATTTGCCATGGCCTTCTCCTTGCCTTGGGAATCACTTCACCTTCCTGCGCATTTTATCATCTCAGGTCAACTATAACAGAAGAGAGGCTGCCAAACCCTCTGACTTCACCTTTCTCTGCCCTTGAACATCTGGGCCTTTTGGAAATAACTTTATCTGTTATTTTTTTCCCTCTTGAATAAAACAAAAACAGCTTTAATCAGACAGCGCTGAAAATCTGAACAAAAGAAGTTGAAGGGAATAGGAGACCGGGATCTCAACCGTCACTTCAGCCAGCCAGTTAAGAGAACCCTCCTGTAGCTGAAGCTAAAACATGGGAGATGTCCCGCTGGGGCTGCTGTGTTAGGGGACCAAGTCCCATGATCTCCACTCAAATCCAGCAGCATTTCTGCTGTTCCCCTGTATTATCACCTGAAGGGTGGGCACCCACAACATCCACGGGAAGATAAATCAATACCCAAAACTCAGTGTGTTTGGATATGTCACAGGGACTGTAACACAAGTGGTTTTATAATGCAGCTTCAGTTAGTATTTTACTAAAAGGTGTTCTGTCACTGAATTTGGAATTGTAATGGGATTGCAAGTTATTTTTCCCTTGGAGAATAGCACTGCATGATGATTGTGATGATGATGATGATAAATAATAATAATAATATCCAAAGGGAGAGCAAATATTGCCGTATGCCATCTATTCTGGAAGACTTATTCCCAGGATGCTCCAAATTGAGATAGCAGCCTTACCTTCTGAAGGTTGTTGAGCTCCCACTTTGTAAAAATAGAGAAAGAGAAAGGTGATGAAAGAAAGAATTTCACAGGTCAACCTACCTCTTTTCTACCTCAGCCACTTACCATTGGGAAGATAAAGCGTAACATCTTCCACACTCTCACATTCCTAAGTACAAAGAATCCCTCTGTAGGTTATTTTATTCTTCATTGAACTGTATGTGTTACGTTTCACTTAAATTAACTTGGATAAAATAAGGGATGTAGCTGGGTGCACAACTGAATTGCCACAGGCTGATCTTCCTTTTAGTGACCAGATAGTGGAAACAATATGGGAGTGTAAGTATGTGTGAGTGTGTTTAGCGCATAGTAGAAAGTCTGAAAGGATTCCCCCATTATAGAAATTCGTTGAGTGGAAGCAGGGTAACCAAAAATGGCGGCGGGGAGCGGCAAGAGGTTAAAGGATATTTTAGTTTTCTTTATAATAAGAAAGTAATTATATATTTGCATGGGAAAATTTAAATGAAAGATATTTCAAGGCAGCCTTGCTCCTCTGAGTATTATGCTTGTATTCAGCCTGCGGGTAGATAATCCTAAAAATGCACTTCTGCACAGGTGTGAACTTGAAAGGTAATGATGCAGTTATGGAATCCCCTTCCCTATTTCCTCCTCAAGTCCAAGATCCTATCAGCCACTTCAGGCCTGCTTGCAGGCATTCAGCCAAATGAGTTGATTAAGGTAATTGATAATGGTCATTTCATTCTCTGAGTATTTCGTAATATGTTTTTTGTGATAGCCTTTCTTTCTTTCCGTTTGGTTAATTCAATTGTTGTTCCCAAACTGAATGGGTGGCATCTATAAATATGTGAGTAAATATCACTATAACTTATTACCTTTGCAATGATCAGAAATTCTACTACTACATCACAATAAAATGAATACAAGATTATAAAAGAAACAAGAACAGCAGAGGTAGTTACTAGGTGATTCACTACCTGCAAAGGTGTTCTTTGAATTATTTCTGAAAACTTCTTAGAGATAAAATAATGAAGTGATTAAGGTTAGAGAGAGAAAGTAGACATTTGGAGAATTAAGGGTATTAATTTAGCTCTTTAGCACACAAACGTACAATTCAGAATTTTCTTGTTTTCCTACGTTTCCCAAATGTGTAATCTGTTTTGTCTATAATGCAAGACAATCTACAACATTCTGATTAAATTATTAAGATAACTAAAAATTACTCTGATCTTTGTCACTTTAATGTTTCATTTTCATCTACAGTTCTCGAAATATTTTTCAGTTAGGGGCCAGGAGAATTCCTTACAAAATGTCTCAAATGACAAATGGTCTAAAGTAAAATACTTTACTAATAGGCAAAATCATTTAGAATAACAAAATTAATATTTTAAATACATCTTTTGTTTTGAACCTACAGTTTCTAAAATGTTTCTGTATATCTTACTGAAATAATAACATAATTACAATAATTTTGAGTATAGTGACAAATGCATTCCTAGTTAATTCATTTGTTTTTAGGTAGGGACTTCCATGGAATTATGCTTTAATTTGGTATTAAGCAACCTATTATTTGAAAGTATTTTCAACTTGGCAATAAATAATGGTGATGGAGTTACAATTAAATAGAAATGAGTATATAAAAGCTTACTGAAGTTCAGAGAAGGATTCATTATGTTTTAACACATGTATATTATCTACTTGTCTAATAAATTGTTATACCTTTATTGTAATTAACTAGGGATAAACTCATTTAAGTTTTTAAACAGCAATTTCTGGTCTCAAAATTTTTATTTTGCTATATAGCCACTGAAAGTGTAATAGAGAGTTTAAGAAACATATCCTGTGATGACAAAAAAAATGTGTGTAGCAATGCAACTGAATTATAAGTGACTGAAACTTTATAAAATCATGATGGATCTATAGCATTCAACATTTTTCTGTGTGGAATGTCTCTGATACTAAATATCTTAACATATTTTAATGTTCAGTGCTTCATGAAATACTATACATTCTATTTTTCTCCTGTCTTTTATTACCTGATATTATCAACTGTTGTCAGTGAGTCATTTTAATTTCTGAAAAAATGGCTCTTTTATTTGTTTTACATTGCTGTGTTTTAGTGTATTTGCCTAGCTGGGCTGGATGTGTGTCTTGTTTCCTGTAGCCCACCTTCACCCTTCTCCCAAGTGTGGGCAATGTGAGGAATTAACTCCTCCTTTCCCTTGAGCAGGTTTATTATTGAGATGTGATTCATCTACACTTCGCCCTTTTACAGTATGCAATTCAATGTATTTTAAAAAATATATTCATAGATGTATTCAACTACCACATTTCAATTTAGTCCATTTTAATTATCTCAAAAAGTCCCCAAAACTTTAGATATCACTCCCCTTGTTCCCCCATCCTTCCCCTTCCCAGCCCCTATCCCTAAGCAACCACTAGTCTACTTTCTGTCCCAAAAGATTTCTCTCTTCTGATATTTTATATGAATGGAACCATACAATATATGGTCTTTTATCACTGGTTGCCTTTCCTTAATTAAATGTTTTTGATTTTCATTCATATTACAGCATGAATTAGTATTTTATTCCTTCTTATGGCCAAATATTATTCCATTGTATGGCTATACCGTATTGTCTTTATCCATTATTTAGTTGATAAACATTTTGGTTGTTTTCTATCTTTTGACTTTCACGAATAATGATGTTTATATATGTTTATATCCAAGTTCTAGCATTTAATTTCTCATAGTTATATGCATGGGGTAGAATTGCTAGGTTACACGGTAACTCTGTATTTAACATTTTGAAAAAATGCCCGACTGTTTTTCAAAGTGACTATAATTTTCATCCCCATCAACAGTTTATGAGTGTTCCAATTTTTCTACATCTCCACCAACATTCATTTTTATCTAAAATTTTGATGATAGCCATCTTGTGGGTGATAAGCATATTTCACTGTTTTCAATTTGCATCCCTTGATAGCTAATGATGTCAAATACATTTTATGTGTTTATTGGCCATTTGGTATATTTTCCTTGGAGAAATGTCTATTCAGATCCTTTAACCATTTTTAAATTGGGTTATTTGCCTTTTATTACTGAGTTTTAAGAGTTTTATATATTTGAAATGTAAGCCTCTTATCAGATGCACAAGTTCTAAATAACTGAATGACTGCAGATTTTTCTTACTCATGAACAACTAGCATAGTATGCCAAGACAGTTGTGATTAATGGTCACAACTCCTAGTGACACTTCAGTGAATATTCTGAACACAGTTACTGGATAAATTCAGTGTTCATTTGTCATCTATTCTTTGTGTTTGAAATTAATATAAGAGAATTTTAGAATAAAACTGTGTCCAACAGTTTTTCTTAGCTATATATTACACATCAATAGAGGAACCTCTAAAAATCCCTACTCTAATATTAAATCCTTGGCACTTTGCATAACCACAAAAACCCTTACAGACACTGAAGTACTGGAGAATTATAGCCTTCCAAAATACATTTTCTTCTTTGGTCTCATAAGAGGTCTCCCAGTGAACTTTCTCATCAGGGCAAGGACTTGAAAGTGCAAGAAAAAGAAATCTTGCACTTCTCATGGCAATCAAACTGATGTCAAAGTTATTTCTCACAGCTAACTGAATTTTGTATGTATTCATGACAAATATATTTTTTACCCAAAATCTGTCTTTGAAAAATGGTGGTCCAGCAATTGTGTCTGGAGATGGTTTCTAAAGAGGCTGGTAAGTTTACATCAATTCATTCACATATCTCTATTTTGTTTCTTAGTTCTTTTTATGATCCAGTGGCTAGGAATGGAACCATTGTCTCTAGGACACAGCAATACAGACTGGGTGACCTTGGCTTTTCTCCCATCGCCTCTCTAGCATTAACAGAGTTAAGATCTTGCTCCCTGTTTAGTTGTCTTTTATTTATATACTGGTCAATTAATTCACCCTAATCATTGATCCTGTGCTCACAGTTTTTTTGAAGGCATGACTCAACTGTTATAGTAGCTGAAATTCTAGGGCTTTTAAATTGTTTTTGGTATGCTTTATAAGTCTTTATTTTGTCACCATTACATAGGTTGCATGGACATGTTTCATATATGTTATCAAACCAGGCCTTATACAAATCAGCAAATAGCCCTCCTCTGTTCACATGGAATTCTTATCTGGGGATCCCTATACACTCATCCCCTGCCTTACTGGGTAGTCCCAATGACTCGTAAAGCTACGCTCATGAATTGCTATGTTTATGAAAACTCATTTCTTTACTTCTATACTTTCTCTACCAGCAGGAAATCTGTGATCCATACCCTTATTTTTCCTACTTTTACCTTAAAAATTATATCTTAAATTCAAGTTTAAATTAGAAAAACTAGTGTAAGATTTTAGCCAAGGTGACATATGCAGCCTCTTTACAAAATGACTGACAGATGGGAAGTGAGTATACTAACTCTAACATTAGGTGTATGTATATATGATTACATATAAGGAAATAATATTAAAAGTAAGGCGAAGAAAGGCCTGAGTTCTTATCTCTTGGGATGTTGTAGTTACAAAGTAGGAAATAAGCACAGCCATTCAAAATATTTCCTAAAATTTTTGTGAGCTTTTCTAAATTTTTTTTTTTTAGCGTATGTGCTGCTGAAATGAGCAGAGTTTACTTTATAAATTGTCACTGCATCTACTACACTTTCTGAACAGAGTTTCCAAAGTTCCTCTCTGACTACCCTTCCTCTGCCGTGCTATTGGTTTTACAGCGCTGCATTTTAGCTTCCTCCAGGCCATTTCCTCCAGGCTCCCCTTCCCTTCCTAAGGCAATAACCATTTTTAATCTTGCCAACCGAGCAAGAGATGGCTTGCTGACAAGAACCCAGTGGCCAGGCCCTAGTACTCCCTCAGTTCCTCAGTTGCATGCACTCAAAGAGTAATGTGACAGACAGATCAGTAGGAAACTTCCTGTTCTGTTTTCAGATCAACGAGCTATTCGTATTTCAGGAAAAGAGGCATGTTTCTATTTGAAAAGATGGAGCATGGAAACATTGCCTTAGATAATTTAGGCTGCTTCCCCAGGTGTCAAGTATTCTAAATCTCTCATTTCTCTCCCACCAACTTTTTACTCCTCCAACCCTGACCACCTGTGTTTCCTTGTGCTGTGTCTAACAATGATGCTTGGAAAGGTTCTGCAGCAGATGGAATGATTTCATGCTTCCAAAATTCATACGTTAGAAACCTAAAGTCAAAGATGATGATATTAGGACATGAAGCCTTTGGGAAGTGATTAGGTCATGAAGGCAGAGTTTTCATGGAAGAGATTAGTGCCCTATTAAAAGATGCCCCAAAGGGCCCTGGCTGGTGTGGCTCAGCAGATTGAGCACTGACCTACATCCCAAAGGGTCACAGGTTCGATTCCCAGTTAGGGCACATGTCTGGGTTTCAGGCCACGGCCCCAGTTGGAGGTGCATGAGAGGCAATCACATATTGATGTTTCTCTTCCTCTCTATTTCCCTTCCCCGTCTCTAAAAGTAAATAAAATCTTTTTTAAAAGTTCCCTTAAAAAAAAACAAAAGAAGTCCCAGACTGTCACCCCTTCTGTTATGGGATAAGTCAGCAGTTTGCAGTCAAGAAGAGGGCCTTGTCAGAACCCAGCCATGCTGTCACCCTGGTCTTGGACTGCCAGCCCTCAGAATGATGTACTATAAGTACACAGTTTGTGGCATTTTGTTATAACAGCCAAATAGACTGAGACAGGCCCTTAGAATTAAAACCACTTTCTTTTTCACATGAGAAAATGAAAGTCACAATTGATGATTTGTTTTAAAGTGAAATAATCCACTGAGAGAACCACGTTTACAGATTAAAAGCAGGAATTTAAAATTCAGAATGAAATTGCCATCTATAACCATACCAGGTTATGACAATACTATTGGCTATATTTCCCATGCCTGTGACTTACTTGTTTTCCAACTGGAAGTTTGTTTCTTTTATTTTCTTTCACCATTTTTTGCCTTTTTTTGCCTTTTTTCCTTTAGCAACCATTAGTCTATTCTCTGTATCTGTAAGACTTTGTTTCATATTGTTCATTATTTTTTGTTGTTGTATTTTAGATTCTACATACAAAAGAAAGCATATGGTATTTGTCTTGCTCTGTTTAACTTATTTCACTTATCATAATATCCTTTAGGTTCACCTATGTTGACACAAATGGAAAATTTCAGTGTGATGTGTACTTTGTTAGGCACATTTGTACTGAATAACTATACTGTGCACCTAAAACTAATGGAATATTATATATTAGTTATATTTTAATAAAAGCTAAACTAATTTAGAACAATCATTTAATGTGGTGAAATTAATTGAAAAAGTAAATGTCTTTGTTGGCTGGAAAAAATCAAAATGAAATATTATTCTATTAAGTCAACATACTTGAGTTTTAAATGACTTTTTAGCAGTGCCACCATAAAGGTCCTGGAGAAAAATATAGGCAGTAAACTTATGGATATCTTATGCAGAAATATGTTTACTGATACTTCACCAAGGGCAAAGGAAATTAAAGAACAAATCAACAAATGGGACTATGTCAAATTGAAAAGTTTCTGTTCAGCTAAAGAAAACATCAGCAAAATTCAAAGGGAACCAACTGTATGGGAAAACATAATTGCCAATGATACCTCAGACAAGGGTCTGATCTCCAGAATATATAAAGAACCAATGCGACTCAACACCAGGGAGACAGAGCCCAATTAAAAAATGAACAGACAACTCACTGAGGAAGATAAACAAAGGGCCCAGAGGCATATGAAAGAATGCTCAACATCACTAGTCATCAGAGAGATGCAAATTAAAACCACAATAAGATACCACCTCACATCTGTCAGAATGGCAATCATCAACAAATCAACAAAGAACAAGTGTTGGCGAGGATGCGGGGCAAAGGGAACTCTTATACACTGTTGGTGGGAATGTAGACTGGTGCAGCCACTGTGGAAAACACTATGGGGTTTCATTAAAAAACTAAAAATGGAACTGCCTTTTGATCCAGCAATTCCTCTACTTGGACTATACCCACAGAACCCTGAAACACCAATTCATAAGAACCTATGTATCCCTATGTTCACAGCGACACTATTTACAATAGCCAAGTGCTGGAAACAGCCTAAGTGCCCATCAATGGATGATTGGATCAAAAAACTTTGGTACATTTACACAATGGAATTCTATATAGCAGAAAGAAAGAAGGAACTTGTACCCTTTGCAACAGCATGGATGGAACTGGAGAGTATTATGCTTAGTGAAATAAGCCAGTTAGTAAAGGACAAATATCATATGAACTCACCCATCACAGGACAATAATGAAAACTAACAACAAGCAAAACAGAACCAAATATATGAATACAGTGAATAGGCCTTCAGTGGTCAGGGGGAAAGGGGTTGGGGGGAGGGGGGAGGCAGAGGCAAGGAAGGGGAGCAACTTAGACAAGAACCTAGTATAAAGGAACCATGGACATGGACAACACGTGGGATTGACTTTGGGGGAATGGGTGGTTGGGGAGGGGGACAGAGGGGAGCAAAAAGGGGATGAATGTAATACAACAACAATAAAATTAAAAAGAAAAAGAAATCTATGTCAAGAGATTAAAAAAATTTTTTATTTATTATTTTTAAAAAGATGGGCAGGAAGGGAGGAAGAGAGGGAGAGAAATATCAATGTATGGTTGCCTTTCACCTGCCTCCAGCCAGGGACCTGGCTGGAGACCTGGCTGCAACCTGGCTTGCAACTTGGTTATGTGCCCTGGCTGGGAATCCAACCAGTGACCTTTGGGTTCACAGGCTGGCACCTATCCACTGAGTCACCAGCCAGGGCTTGAAAGATTCTTTATATAACAAGGGAAAGTGTTTGTTAAAAAAATTAATTGAGAAGCTATAGGCATCTAATAAGTAAAGATATAATAAAGTTATTCTACTGTGATTTTAAAACACAGTAAAGCAAGTCATTCAGAGTTGATTAAAATGTCATTGTGGAAAGGCAATTACTAGTTAATGATGCAATTTTTTCGTAACTTTTTATTTTGAAATACTTCTAGATTCATAGGAAATAAAAAAATGTACAACTTGTCCCTTGAATCCTTTCTCCAGCCTCCCCCAATGTTAACATCTACATAACTATAGCATAATATCAAACCAGATAATTGGCATGTGTAATATCCACAGTGTTTATTTTGATTTTACTACTTACAGTTGCACTAATTTGTGAGTATCTATACACAGTTCTATGAAATTTTATCACAGGTTTCCTGTAACTACATCTTTTCTCCCAATTCTAAACCCTGATAACTACCCATCTTCTTTTCATTGCTGTAATTTCTTTAGTTTAATTTCCCAATTATAGTTGGCATATAATATATTAATTTCAGGAATACAACATAGTGATTATACATTTATATGCCTTATGAATGAGTGTTAGGCCAATAAAGTTTTACTATTACTATTATTTTTTTCATTCAGCATAATTTCCACAAGGAGTATCTAAATTTTTGTATTAATAGGTTGTTCCTTTTTATTGTATTAAACCATTGTTGTCCACTGAAGGTCTATTCAGAGAGCAAGGGGAAGGTGGGGAGAGGGGAGGAAGAGGCAAAGCAGGGGAGCAGTTTAGCTAAGAACTTAGTATGGAAGAACCATGGACATGGACAACAAGTGGGACTGACTTTGTGGGGGAGTGGGGAAGGAGAGAGAGGGGAGTAAAAAGGGGATGGATGTAAAATAGCAACAATAAAATAAAATTTAAAAAATTTAAAAAATTTAAAATAAACCTTGTTGTCTGTGTATTAAAATTAGTTTAAGTATTCACGCATTTAAGGACATTTGGGCAGTTTCCAGTTTTTGGCTATAATCAATAAGATTTCTATGGAGGTTCCAGCAAGATGGCGGAGGAGTAAATTGAGCTGCACCAATCTCCTCCTAGGTCACCCCTGGAATTACTTTTTTTGGAGAAAAAGTCAACTGGAATTACCAACAGAACACCAGCTGGAAAGAAGTCCTATAACCAGGGACAGAACAGAAAAGGCCGCTGCATCACAACGTGACTGGTAGGAATCTCGGAAATGCAAGAGGGCTGGCTGGGCCCCAAATGGAGGCAGCAGCCAAAGGGACAGAGCTGGGGCCCCACCTGAGAAGGGTGGGTGCTGATCCCCCAGCGGGTGTCCCAGCTACAGCAACACGGCAGAGAGCAGAGCAGCACCCAGCTGAAAAGGGCAGAAAGCCGTGGAGTTTGCTGGCCTAAGAGAGCACTGGAGACAGAACTACTAGGGTGACCACAGCAAAAATACATTGGCACCTACCTACCCTGGGCTCCAGCAGTGGGAGGGCAGAGGGGACTGGAGACTCCTGGGGAGAGTTTGCAGTGGTGGCCTGGAGGAGAGAAGTGGGGAAGCTGTGGGGATCCTGGTGCTGACTCATCACCCACACGTAGCCCAGACTGCACTGCACCAAGCGGCTTCTGTAGGAGGGTCCTCATAGCCCCGCCCACTGGAAGCAACCTGCCCCGCCCAGTGTTGCTGGAACCTGGCGCCTGATCACAATTCTTTGATTCACATCTAAATAAACCTCTCCTGCCCTGCCCTTGTCTGAGAATAGATACAATAGTTGGCACCTGAAGAGGTATTTCTCACCCAGCAGCGCCTGGACCTGGCGGCTGATTACAAACTCTCTGACTTATAGCTGGGTCAGTCAGTCAGTCAGCCCCATGCAGTGGCACGTGAGTCTGGTGGCTGATCGTGGATTCTCTGGTTCACCACTGAGTTGGTTTGTCCTGCCCACTGGCCTCTGGGCCTGGCAGCTGATCACAAACTCATTGGATTACAATTGAATCTTTTAGTGGAGCCCAGTGCCACCTGAGCCTGGTGACTAATCACAGATAAATTGGATTACAATTGAACCTTGCTGTCTAACCCAGCAGCTCCTGAGCCTGGTGGCCGAACATAGATTCTTTGGATTACAATTGGATCTTGCTGCATAGCCCAGTGGCACCTGAGCATGGTGGCTGACCATAGATTCATTGATTTACATCTGAATCTGTCCCACCTTGCTGCACCTGAGCTGGTGGCTGATCCACTGGATTATAATTGAACCTCTCTGTCTAACCCAGCAGGGCCTGAGTTTGGTAGCTGATTTATTAATTTAAAACTGAATCTGTCTTTCACTCTAAGCTGCATCTGAGCCTGGTGGTGGATCACAGACCTATAGGATTACAACTAAATCAATCCTTCCAGGATAGTAGTTTCTTAGCCTGGCAGCTGATCACAGTCTGATAAGATTACAATGAAACCTAAAAATGAGGAGAAAAAGAAACAATCCATCACCAAAATGAAACTAGGAATCTCCAGAGAGATCATTAAATGAAAAATAATGATGGTACAGAAGCTCAATGAGCTCGGCCAACTCAAAGAAAACTACAAACTCCTCCAAGGGAACTACAAAGAACTCCAGGGAAGCTACAAGGAACTTATTGAGAACTACACCAGCATTAAAAAGGACATAGAAACTATCAGTAAGAGCCAGGAGGAAATGAAGAGTTCAATTTCTGAGTTGAAGAATATAGTAGAAGAGATCAGCGTAGGCTTGAGGAAGCAGAGGATCAGATCAGGGAGCTGGAGGACAATGTAGAAAAATATTCCAAGACAGTGCAACAGAATGAAAAAAGGCTGAACAAGAATGAAGAGGTTTTAGGAGAGCTGCAGGATAACATGAAATGCAATAATATACACATCATAGGGATACCAGAAGGAGACGTGAACCAAGGAGTGGAAAATCTGTTCAAAAAAGTAATGATAGAAAACTTCTCTAACATGATGAGTGAAAATGTTACTCAAGTTCAGGAAGCACAGAGGGTCCCAATGAGGATGAACCCAAACAGACCCACTCTAAGACACGTTATAATTAAAATGGCAAATTTCAAAGACAAAGAGAGAATCCTGAAAGCATCAAGAGAGAAACAGCAAGTAACATAGAAGAGGGCTCCAATAAGTTGGCTTGTATTGTTCAACAGAAACAATACAAGCCAGAAGGGAATGGCAAAGAACATTCCAAGTAATGAGTAACAAAGGCCTGCAACCAAGAACATTCTACACAGCAAGGCTCTCATTCAAAATGGAAGGAGAAATAAGGAGTTTCTCAGACAAAAGAAGACTAAAAGAATACATCTCTACCAAACCAGCATTGAAGGAAATGCTAAAGAGTCTGCTTTAAAAAAATGAAGAAACAGAGACAGAGAGGAACACAGGTACAAAGTGGGAAAATGGCAATAAATAAGTATCAATCAATAATAACCTTAAATGTAAATGGATTAAATGAGCCAATCAAAAGACTTAGGGTAGCTGAATGGATAAGAAAACATGACTGACATATATGCTGTCTTCAAGAGACCCACCTCAGAACAAAAGATTGACACAGAAAATGAAGGAATGGAAAATATATATCAAGCAAATGGACATGAAAAAAATGCTGGAGTAGCAATACTTATTTCAGACAAAATAGATTTTATGATAAAGGCCATAAAAAGAGACAAAGAAGGACATTTCATAATACTCAAGGGAACAATCCATCAAGAAGATATAACTCTAGGAAACATATATACACCCAACATAGAAGCTCCCAAATATATAAGGAAAATCTTGGAGAACCTCAAGAATGATATAGATAGCAACACACTAATAGTAGGGGATTTTAATACCCCATTATCAACAATGGAAAGATGTTCAAAAAAAAAAAAAAAAAAAAAAAAACCACCAAGGATATTGTGGCATTGAATAACACTCTAGAAGAAATGGACCTTACTGATATATATAGAACCTTTCACCCCAAAGAAGCAAACTGCACATTCTTTTCAAATGCACATAGAATATTCTTAAGGATAGATCACATGGTAGGTCACAAGACAAGCCTCCACAAATAAGGGAAAATTGGAATCATACCAATCATCCTCTCAGATCACAATGGAATGAAACTAAAAACCAACCTCAAGGGAAAAAATGAAAAACACTCTAACTCATGGAGGCCTAATACCATGCTTTTAAGTCAGAAATGGGTAAACAATGAGATCAAAGATGAAATCAGAAAGTTTCTGGAAATAAATAACAATGAATACATAAAAGCCCAAAACCTATCTGACACAGCAAAGGCAGTCCTCAGAGGGAAAGTCATAGCAATACAAGCCTACCTAAAAAGGATACAAGAAGCTTATACAAACAACCTAACCATAAAGCTGCAAGAACTAGAGGAGCAACAACAAACAAAGCCCAGAGCAATAGAAGGAAGAAAATCATCAAGATCAGAGCAGAACTAAATACCTTAGACATTAAAATTACAATTCAAAGAAACAATAAGTCCAGGAACTGGTTCTGTAAAAAAATAAACAAAATTGATAAGCCTTTAACCAGACTTGACAAGAAAAAGAGAGAGAGGAACCAAATAAACAGAATCAGAAACAACTGCAGAGAAATTACAACAGATACTTCAGAAATACAAAGGATTGTAAGAAATTACTACCAAACAACTATATGACAAGAAATATGACAACCTGGGTGAAATGGACAAATTTCTGAATATGTATGATCTATCAAAGCTGAATCCAGAAGAAGCAGATACCTCGAATAGACCAATAACAACTAGTGAAATTGAAGAAGTAATCAAAAATCTCCCAAAGCACAAGAGCCCTGGACCAGATGGATACACAGGTGAATTCTACCAAACATTTAGAGAAAAACTAACCCCTATCCTTCTCAACCTAGTCCAAAAAATCCAACAAGAGGGAAGACTCCCAAACTCTTTCTGTGAGGCCAATATTATTCTAATCCCAAAACCACATCAAGACACAACTAAGAAAGAAAGCTATAGGGCAATATATCTGATGAACATAGATGTTAAGATTCTCAACAAAATATTGGCCAACTGAATTCAGCAATGCATTAAAAAGATCATACACAATGATCAAGTGGGTTTCATCCCAGATATGCAAGGATAGTACAATATTTGCAAATCAACAAATGTAATACACCACATCAACAAAATGAAAGACAAAAACCATATGATCATATCAATAGATGTTGAAAAAGCATTTGATAAAGTACAGCAACTATTTATGATAAAAAATACTCTGCAAAATGGGAATAGAGGGAGCATACCACAACATAATAAAGGCCATATGTGAGAAACCTGAAGCCAACATCATACTCAACAGGCAAAAACTAAAAGATTTCCTCCTAAATCAGGAATAAGAAAAGGCTGTCCACCTTCTCCACTTCTGTTCAACATCATTTTGGAAGGTCTAACCATAGCTATCAGAGAAGAAAAAGGAATCAAAGGTATCCAAATTGGAAAGGAGGAAGTAAAACTCTCATTATATGCAGGTCACATGATAGTGTACATACAAAACCCAATAGACTCCACCAAAAATTTACTTACCTAATAAGCAAAATTAGCAAAATAGCTGAATATAAAGTTAATATCCAGAAATCAAAAGCAATTTTTTAAAAGATTGTGTTTATTATTTTTAGAGAGAGGGGATGGGACAGAGGCAAAGAGGGAGAGAGAGAGCAATGTATGGTTGCCTTTCACTTGCTTCTAGCTATGGACCTGGCTGGAGAACTGGCTTGCAACCTTGTTATGTGCCCTGACTAGGAATCGAACCAGTGACCTTTGGGTTTGCAGGAGGGCACCTTATCCACTGTGCCACCAGCCAGGACTCAAAAGCATTTTTGTATACCAATAATGAAACATTAGAGATAGAAGTTAGAAAACAAATCCCATTCACCATAGCAACAAGAAAAATAAAGTACTTAGGAGTAAACTTAACCAAGGAGGTAAAACATCTGTACTCAGAATATTATAGAACATTGAAGAAAGAAATTAAGGAAGATATGAATAAATGGAAGCATATACCATATTCATGGATGGGAAGAATTAACATCATTAAAATGTCCATACTACCCAAAGCAATCTATAGATTCAATGCAATCCCAATTAAAATACCAATAACCTACTTCACAGATATACAAAAAATTCTTCAAAAATTTATATGGAGACAAAAATGCCCATGAATAGCCACAGCAATCTTGAGAAAGAATAACAAGGTAAGAGGAATCACAATACCAGACATCAAACTATACTACATGGCTACTATAATCAAAATAGTTTGGTACTGGCATCAGAATAGACATATAGATCAATGGAACAGAATAGAGAGCCCAGAAATTAATCCAGGACTCTGTGGTCAATTAATATTCAACCAAGGGAAAAGGAACATAAAATGGAGTGAAAAGAGCCTCTTCAACAAGTGGTGTTGGGAGAACTGGGCAGCAACATGCAAAAATATAAAACTAGACCACCAACTTACACCATACACCAGAATAAACTCAAGATGGATAAATGACTTAAACATAAGCAGTGCCACCATAAAGGTCCTGGAGAAAAATATAGGCAGTAAAATTTTAGATATCCTATGCAGAAATATGTTTACTGATACTTCTCCAAAGGCAAAGGAAATAAAAGAAATAAACAAATGGGACTATATCAAACTGAAAAGTTTCTGTTCAGCTAAAGAAAACACCAGCAAAATTCAAAGGGAACCAATTGTATGGGAAAAGATATTTGCCAATGATACCTCAGACAAGGGTTTGATTTCCAAAATATATAAAGAACTTATACAACTCAACATCAGGGAGACAGACAGCCCAATTAATAAATAGACATAGGATCTGAACAGACAACTCTCTGAAGAAGACATACAAAGGGCCCAAAGGCATATGAAAGAATGCTCAACATTACTAGCCATCAAAGAGGTACAAATTAAAACCACAATGAGATACCACCTCACATCTGTCAGAATGGCAGTCATCAACAAATCAACAAACAACAAATGCTGGTGAGGATGTGGGGAGAAGGGAACCCTGGTGGGAATGCAGGCTGGTGCAGCCACTATAGAAAACAGTATGGAGTTTCCTTAAACTAATTGCCTTTTGATCCAGTAATTCCACTACTAGGACTATACCCAAAGAACCCTGAAACACCAATTCAGAAAAACCTATGTATTCCTATGTTCATAGCAGCACTATTTATAATAGCCAAGTGCTGGAAACAGCCTAAGTGACCATCAGTGGATGAATGGATCAAAAAACTTTGGTACATTTATACAGTGGAATACTATACAGCAGAAAGAAAGAAGGAACTCTTACCCTTTGCAACAACATGTATTGAACTGGAAAGTATTATGCTTATTGAAATAAGCCAGTCAGTGAAAAACAAATACCATATGATCTCACCCATTTCAAGACAATAATGAACAAAACAATCAAGCAAAACAGAACCGATACATGAATACATTGAATAGATCTCCAGTGGGCAGAGAGGAAGGGGGAGGGGGAGGGGGCAGGAGAAGGCAAAGAAGGGGAGCAGTTTAGTCAAGGAACTAGTATGGAAGAAGCATGGACATGGACAACAAGTGGGATTGACTTTGGTGGGGTGTGGGTGGGTGGGGAAGGGGAGGAAGAAGGGGATGGACGTAATACAACAACAATAAAATTAAAAAAGATTTCTATGGACATTCATGTGCACTTTTCTGCATGGACATAGTTTTTATTTCTCTAGGATCAATGCCCAGCAGGGCAACTGCCAGTTTGTATGTTGAATTTTAGTTTTAAAAGGAACTGACAAGCTATTTTGCAGAGTGCTTGGCATGTTCTTCCTTTCAAGCAATAATATGAGTGAATTTTTCTGCTCCTTTAGTACCATCACTTTCTTTGCCAGTCTTATAAGTTTGTAGTGATATTATGGTTTTATGATATTATAATATTATTAATTTGCATTTTTAATGGAAAATGATATTGAACATCTTTCCATGTACTTATTTGCCAGGCATATCTCCTCTTTAGTAAAATATCTCTTCTTGCCTTTTGCCCATTTTTCTGATTGGATTATCTGTTTTTTAATGTTGACTCTTGAGGATGCTTTGTAAGCTGCCAATACTACTTATTTTTTAAACAGTTGCCTTACAGATACAGTCTCCCAGGATTTAACTTTCCTTTTCACATAAGGTTCACAAAATGAAATGTTAAAATTTTGATGTGGTCCCATTCATCGCCTTTAAAAAAGCATGCTTTTGGTATCAAGTCTAAAATTCCCTGGATCTCTAAGAGTCTCACTTGGGTTTTACAATAGTTTCAAAATTTTATATTTTTGTTACATTTAAGTTCTGATATATTACTATTTACTCTTCCTACAAGGCATGAGTTTTAGGTTAACATGCTTAACTATGTTCAATTGCTGAAGCACCATTGGTTGAAAATGCTATTCTTCCTCTACTGAACAGATTCTTACCTTTGCCAAATATCAACTTTGCATATTTGTGTCTGTCTATCTCTGGGTTCTCAATTCTGTTTAATTGATTTATATGTTTATATCTCCTTCAGTATCACATTGTCTTGATTCCTGTAGATATGAAGTAAGTTTTAAAATCAGTAAAATTGATTGCTCTTAATGCTATTTTTCTTTCTCAAAATTGTTTTAGGTGGTCTACACCCTGTGCCTTTCCATATAAATTTTAGAATAAGCTGTTTATAGATGATAGAAAAACACTGGGATTTTAATAAAAATCCATAATCTTTTAGATCAATTTGGGAAAACTGGCATCTTTACTATATTTAGTGTTCTTATCCATGAACATGGTATCTCTAGTTAGTTAGGTCTTCTTTGAGTTTTTTTGTTTGTTTGTTTTTAAGATTTTATTTTATTATTTTTAGGGAGAGAGAAGACAGAGAGGCAGAGAGGGAGAGAGACATCAGTGTATGGTTGCCTTTTTCACCTGCCTCTAGCTACAGACCTGGCTGGAGACCTGGCTTGAAACCTGGTTATGTGCCCTGGCTGGGAACTGAACCAGTGACCTTTGGGTTTGCAGGCCAGTGCCTTATCCACTGTGCCACCAGACAGGACTTCTTTGAGTTTTTAATCAGTATTTTGTCATTTAAAGCATATAGATTTCTACATACATTGTTATATTTTCATC
Source organism: Noctilio leporinus (assembly GCA_004026585.1). Taxonomy (NCBI): domain Eukaryota; kingdom Metazoa; phylum Chordata; class Mammalia; order Chiroptera; family Noctilionidae; genus Noctilio; species Noctilio leporinus. The sequence continues at coordinate 179,492 of PVIW01002096.1, forward strand.
TAAGTATTATGTATTATTTGGGGCAATTGTAAATACTATTGCATTTTATTTTAAATCCTATGATTTTGCTGAACTCATTTATTAGTTCAAGAAATTGTTTTTATGGAAGATAGTCTGTTTCTTCATAGACAGTTATGTGATATGCAGACAACATAGTTTTATCTCTTCCTTTCCCATTGATGGGTCTTTTATTTCTTTTTCTTACCTTATTGTACTAGCTAGACCTTCCAGTGCTGTGTTGAGTAAGAATGATGACAGCAGCAAAATATGACTTATTCTCAACCCTGTAAAGCAATCAAGTCTTTCAACACTAAGTATGATATTACCTATAGATTTTTTGGAGATAATCTTTATCACTTTAGCAAGTTCCCTTTTATTGCTAGTTTGCTGAAAGTTTTTATCTCAAGTAGGTTTTAAATTTTGTGAAATACTTTTTCTGCATTAATTGAACTGATTATATGAGTCTTCTTCTTTATTGTTATAGTGAACAATACTGATTGACTTTCAAACATTGAGCCATCCTTGCATAGCTGAAATTAATCCCATTTGATCAGGGTGTTTAACTTTTATATATATCAATGAATCCAGTTTTCTAATATTAAGGATTTTGGTATTCAAAATCATGAGAGATATGAGCCTGTAGTTTGCTTTTTTGAACTGTTTCTGTGTGGTTTTGGTATCAGGCAGTATTTGCTTCTACATGAGCAGGGATGTGTTGACTTAACTGTTCTTGCTGATATTACACCTACAGGTAGATCAGCTGTGTAATAATCTTATAAACATACATTGTCTATAGTAAAATGAAATGAATATGCTGCAGAACTCTTACACTATTTTCTCTTAAATCTACATTAAAATTTTGTAATAAACTGTGGCCAAATGTGATTTGGGGATTTTGTCTTTTGTTTTCATCTGATGTTTTCTTTTTATGTTTTTCACGATCTTTTGATTCTCCTCTGTGTATCACCTGCTGTTGTACTGCATAGCCTTTACTGAGAGAGCCCAGCCTCTGTTACTTTGTTTAGAATTTCTTTATGGTCTGCATGTTAAAGTTAATTTGAAATATAGTCTTTGTCCACTATATTATTAAGGGAGCTATGTTTCTTTTAAATATGTGCTGCAAATGCCTGCTACTCCTTAATAACATTTTTGTAAATGTATAGTGATAAACTTTATGCTTCAATATCTGCTTCTGTTTATCTATTATTTAGTGACAGAGGAACCATTTGGTGTGAAAAGTAACCTTTTAGTTTTAGTCCAAAATGGACTCTTCTGAGAAGAAATGTAGATGTCATTGTGCTTTATTTTATCATTATGAACTCTTATGGAACAGAAGCTCCTGACATTTTACATTAGGGCTAATTTTATGCCCAATGAGAAAATGCCTTAATTAGCACTTTTATGTCAAATTATGTGGCCAGATAGACATGACTGTGTATGAATTGACATTTTGCATTATTTTGTCTTTCTCTACATTTTATAAATATGCCTATTTATGATTCACTGGTAAGGGTTGTGTTTCTAATTTTACCAAGCATCAATTAAGATTATGTAAACTTCGCATTCATTTATTTTCTTACTCTAGTTCTAAGTATCAATTAGTAATTTTATTCCATTTAATAGTACCTGTATCTCAGATCATTCTGTGTTTAATTATCTATTTGACTCATCAACTCTATGTTTTTATTAGTAATTCAAGGGAAATGCTATCCCAGGCTACTCTATGACATGATGGGAAAAAATTAAACCAAAAATCAAATTAATTTTTTCTTTAAAAATAAAATAAAAGTGTAAAATCACTTTTGCCTGTTCCATAGCACTAATTTTCAAATTGCTCAATCGGGAGTTAACGTTGAAAACTCTGAGGAGTCGTTACTCATATCTAGTTATTATGCAACCCCATGCTCACTGCAGTGTCATTCACAATATCGAAGATTTGGAAGCAGCCCAAGTGTCCATCATTAGATGTATGGGAGAAAAGCTGTGCTACATTTATACACTGATTATTTGGCCATTAAAAAAGAAGGAAATCTTACCCTTTATGACAACGTGGACGGAGCTGGAGAGCATTAGGCTAAATGAAATAAGCCAGTCAGAGAAAGACAAATACCATATGATTTCACTTTGAGGAATCTAATGAACACAATGAACTAACAAGAAAAACAGAGACAGACTCATAGATACCAAGGATTGAGAAAAAAAAAAAAAAGAGAGAGAGAGAGAGAGAGAGAGAGAAAGAGAGAGAAAATCTTGCGGACACCCACAACAGTGTGGTGACTTCAGGGGGAGGGGTGGGGAGGGGAGGCAGTGGAGGGTGTAGGGGGATAAATGGTGATGGATGGAAAAATGAAAGTATTATTTCTGGAAAATGCTGAATCTCTGTTAAAAAACAAGTAGTTAAAAGGAAAGATCAAAAATGAATTAAGGGACAAAGCAGATTCTGTTTGTCATCTGTGTTTAACTGTGCATTACTTTTCCTTGAGCTAACTGTAACATATGTCACTCCCCCCAACCTCTGCACCTGCTTTTGCAACTGTGTTTGCCTCTGACATGGTCTTTCAGGTCCAGCTAAAATGCTGCACACGGACAAAGGCTTCTCTGACTATCCATGTTCTCCCTCCCATTTAGTCATTTATTATCTGCTTCTCTGTTCTTTAGCCCTTTGCTGAAGGCCTATGTGATTATGGCTGTTTGTAAAATGAAAATGATAATACCTGAATGCAATTGTTGTTATCAATTTAAATATCATTTACACACATGCATGCATACTTGCATGCATTCACAAACATGGTCATATAAATAGCTTGGCATGGGTTATCATACACAGGTTTCCTCCCCTACATCACAGACTCCTTAGTCATTATGTAAAATTACTATAAAAGACCAGGTAAAACTTGGAAATTAATGCAAATTTTACATACTTATATTAAATATTACAAAGGAATGTGTGTAAAACATAAGAACATATTACATACTCTTAAAGGTGTGTTAGAATTATGAAAAAAAATATTGAGCCCTTATCCTGTGGCCTAAGGTTACAAGTTACTTGTGGGTTGTGTGAAATGTTCATGAATAGCTAGAACTGTAAATAACCAATATTTGACCTTTGAAAGTTTGCAACATTCTTCCATTTTGATGGCACTAAAACTGCAGTATGGTTTAATGGTTAAGAACATAGATTTTAAAGTGTAGCCCTGGATGGTGGCACAGTGGATAAGGTGCCGCCTGAGAACCCAAAGGTCACCAGTTCGATTCCCAGCCAGGGCACATAACCAGGTTCCAAGCCAGGTCTCCAGCCAGGTCCGTAGCTGGAGACAGGTGAAAGGCAACCATACATTGATATCTCTCTCCCTCTCTTTAAAAATAATAAATAAAATCTTTAAAAAAAAATATTTAAGTGCAAAGGTCTACCTGTGAATGACAAAATTATCTATTAGTTGTATGGCCTTAGTTTCTTATGTAAAAATAAGGTATTAGTAAAACACATTTATTAGGATATGAAAATTAAATGAATAGGTGCAATGTTTAGCATTGTTGGTGCACATTAAAAACACCTTTTGTTATCAAATATTAATCTTTGGCTTGTTCATGTAATGTTTGGATACCCTGTATTTTACACTGCATTTTTGTTAGTTTAAAATAAAGAAGGACAGGGTATGGTTAAGATGGTGGCATAGGCAGACATGGCTCACCTCTTCAAACAACCACATCAAAATTACAACTAAAATATAGAACGCCATCAGCCAGAAACACCAGAAATCAAGTTGAATGGAAGTCTGACAACCACAGAATTAAAAAAAACAACACATCCGTCCAGGAGGGGTGAAGACGCTGAATGACTTGGTCTCTCACCCTCGTGTGGTAGATAAAAATTCGGGAGGGATATCTCTGGCGTGAGGAGCCCCAGCCCCACACCCAGACCCCCAGCCCAGGGTTCCAGTGCCAGAAAGGTGAGTCACTACAACTTCTGGCTGCAGAAACAAGCGGGGATTGAGTCAGGGGAGGAAACTGCTGGAGCCCAAAGCAGCTCCTCTTAAGGAGCTCACACCACATGGACTCATCTACTCTGACTCACTCCCTCTGAGCTCCAGCATTGGGGTAGCAGCTTGGAAGGCGCCAGTGGCATACAGGGAGAAACGGAAGTGGCTGACACCAAGGTGAGCAGAGGCCATTGTCCCTTTGCTAAGTGCTCCCCACACAGAGCCAGAAAGCTGGTGCCATAGCTGAGATTCTGTCAACATGGCTAATACCGTTTGACCAGCCTCGGAGATCCCCAGAGACTGCCCACCCAACTTATGGGCCCACCCAAGCTGCTTTCCCGTAGGAACGGCTGGTCTGGGCTCAGGCTGCACAACTTCCTAAATCCTCTCACATAAGCAGCCGCCGCCTCAGTGACCCCAGGCTCAGTGCTGCCAGAAGACAGCTTAGATCAGGGGTGTCAGACTCACTTTCACCAGTGAGGGTGGCCACAACAGGCTCGCCGTGGCCTTCAAAGGGCAGAATGTCATTTTAGGACTGTATAAATGCAACCTCCCCTTAACAGTTAAGCGAGCCGGGTAGGAGCAAGGTGTGGAGTCAAGGGGACAGGCTCGGCTCAGGCCTTGTGTTTGCCACCCAAGGCTCAGATTCACAGCTTGGCCTCACCTGGGAATCTCCAAGCCCAGAACAAGTAGCAGTTGTCTCAGATTGCTTTTCAAGTCATGTCAGCATGTTTTTTCAAATGGAGAGATAATCGGTTTGAGACTTTCAGATTATTATTGGATTGGAAGTAGGAAGGTCTGATTTCATCCGTATGCCCACCAGATATTTTAAACAGGCTATCCTTCTAAAATAATTTGATCAATAGATCCCCTGAGGTAGGTTTGGATGAAACTAAGTTTGCAGGAGAAAATTATTAAGTCACTTTTTATATTCCCACCTCCAGGTTATTAAGTGTTTTAGGTTTAGTTAGAAGTGAAAAATGGAAAATTATAATATGGGTAACTCATTTAACAAACATGAATAAAATGAGTACTAGGTTTAAAACCTTGTTATAAATGTAATAATACAAATTTTATTTATAACATTCAAAGAAAAATAAAATACCAAAGAGTAGAGTTTCTTATTAACAAGAAATTGCCAGATGTACTTAGAGAAAATATATAGCATGGTGGTAATTCTAGTTAGTGAGTTCTTTGCCTAAACAACTAACTGTAATATAGCAACAATCATATTCAATGGGTTTATATAGAACTTAACCCAACTAAGTTTAGAATGGGTATCAAAAGATCACAATAGATTCAGTTAATTAAAGAGAAAGGAGTACAGGAAGAATAGAATAAAAACATGAGATATACAGAAAACAAAAATAAAAATGACAGATAAAATCAATAACATAAATAATAAAATGGGTGAACAGGGTTAAAAGTAAAAAAAAAAAAAAAAAGAGAGAGAGAGAGAGAGAAAGGAAAAGAAAAGGAGAAAGAAAAAAGAAAAACTATTGAGCTAGATTGCTAGTTTTGGAGTAACTCTTAGATCTAGCAATAGTCTAACTACCTGTCTGGCATTTCCCTTATCAAGTTATGTTCCTAAACTCTTGGTATCTATAAAATAATAATAATAATAATAATAAATGTGCATGGATAAAACAATTTAACCAAAAGGCAGAGATTATAAAACTGGTTAAAAAACAAACAGAAAAAATGGGATTCAATTGTACACCTGTATGTTTTATATTTTTGAAACATACTTTAGTTTAATATATATATATTTATATATATTACATATATTTATTTATTTATATAAATAAGATGAAAGTAGTAGGCTGGAAAAAGATGTGCATAAACATCAACAATAAGATAGCTAAAATGGCATATGCCAATGTCAGACATCATGAAATTTAAAATAAAAAACTGTTACTACAAATAAAGAGGGTATTTTATAATGTTAAAATGCTGAATAAATTTGGAATATAAAAAATTATAAAAACATGGATTTAATAAAGAAAAGCTCCAAAATACAGGGAGCACAAACTGACGCAATAGAAGGGAGAAAAGATGGTTCAACAATAATTGAGATTTCAGTACCATACTTTCAAGCATGAGCAGAGCCACGAGATTGAAGATCAGTAGGGAAATAGAACACTTAAACAGTAGAATAAACCTTTTAAACATGGGAGATATTTATAGACCACTTCACCCAATAACAGGATGCACTTTATTCTCAAGTACATATGGAACATTCTCAAGGACAGATCATACATAAATTTGATCATAGAACAGCCTGAATAAATTGAAAAGGGTTAAAATCATACAAAATATGTTCAGCAACTAAATACTACTAGAACTAATGTGAGTTCAACAATGTTGCAGCATACAAGATCCAAATAAAAATAATATCTCTATAGGCTAGCACCATAAATGGAGTTTAAATAATTTCATTTTGAAATAAATAAAATATATTTAAAACAATTTACATAAGTGAAATTGAAACAATTCATTTTAAAATAGCATGAAAGGATACATAAATCCATAAATAAAATCAGTGAAATTAAACCATAAATGAAGTAGCACTAAAGGAAACAAATGCTTAAGAATACATTTAGGCCCTGGCTGGTGACACAGTGGATAAGATGCTGGCCTGCGAACCCAAAGGTTGCTGGTTCAGTTCCCAGCCAGGGCAACATAAGCAGGTTGCAAGCCAGGTCTCCAGCTAGGTTCATGCCTGGAGGCAGGTGAAAGGCAACCATTCTTGACATCTCTCTCCCTCTCTGTCTCCCTCTCTTCCCCTCTCTCTAAAAAATAATAAATAAAATTTAAAAAAGAATACATTTAACTCACCCTGCAAAAACAAAAACAAACAAAAAACCCTCTAAAACTTGTGTTCTGAAACCTAAAAAATATTTCTAAAAAATAAAAAATCTAAAAAGACCTAAATAAGTTGAAAGATTTCCCAAGATATTCCCAAATATATTGATGGGAAGACAATATTCTTAAAATGGTAAGATTTCTCAAAATAACTTCTGGATGTAACATAATTCTTATCAAAATTCCATTTACCTTTTTGAAGAAATTGATAAGTTGGGCCTAAAATTAATATGGAAAGGACAAATAACAGTCAAAATAATATTTACAAAGCAGAATAATGTTAATGAATGACTCACATTTAGTAATTTTAAAATTTACTGCAAAGATAGTTATCAGGACAATGTCATTCTAGCATAAAGGTAGAAATATAGGTTAATAGAGTAAAATTCAGAGTCAACAATTAATTTCTCACATATATTGGTTAATTGGTTTTCAACAAGTGCCAAGATAATTCAATGAGAAAAGAATAATATTTTCAACAGTGTAGGAACAACTGTTTACATACAAAAGAATAAATTTGTGCACATAATCACTCACCATATGAAACAATATCTGGAAATGGATCATAAACATAATGTACCATCTAAATATGTACAATTTTAAAAGTAAGGTATGAGTAAACCTTCATGAACATTTCTTAGGTATAAAGAACCTTCATTAGAACATTTCTTAGGTATAAAGAGTGACCAAAAGCAAAAGCAACAAAAGCAAAAATACATGAATAGGTTATCATCAACATTAAAATCTATTACGCTTCCAAGAAAACCACTAAGAAAATTAAAAGACAACAAGCAGAATGGTAGAAAATTAAAATGTTTGCAAAAATATACATACATGATAAGAGACCAGTATCCAGAATACCTAATTTTTTTAACAGTTCAAGAACAACATAAAAGACATAAAAGCCATCTACAAAATGGGCACAATCTATGAAGATATATTTCTCCAGAGGCAATGAACAAATGGCCAGAAAGCACATGAAAAGATACTAAAACTTATTAGTCATCAAAGAAATGAAAACCAAAACCACAGTGAGATATCACTTCACACACGGTAGTAGGGCTATAATCAGGAAACATTTAATAGTTCGTTTTGCTGAAAGATGTGGAGAAATTTCAATACAGCTGATGGGATTGTAAAGTGATACTGCTGGTTTGGAAAACTCGGTGGGTTAAATAAAGAAGTACCAGATGCCTAGCAGTTCTACTTCAAGGTATACATTTAATAGGCATAAAACCATTATCTACCCTCAAACTTGTACATATATGAATAGCATAGACATATTCCACTCAATTTTGTCTTATCACTTTTGAGAAGGTAACACACTTTTTGAGACATAATAAGTCTGCATTTGGCCATAAGAAGTGACAACATAAAAATAAATGTTAGGTTGAACTATAATTTCTTTTTGTATGATATGTATCTGTTAGGTGCCAGGCACTGTCCTAGCTACTAAAATCCATATCCTATATAAAGATGATAGATATTTACCAGAAATATGACAAATGAATAAATAAAATGAAGAAATATATAGGTGGTAGATTTTAAAAAAGAAAGCACTCCTTTTTAATTAATCAGCAGTGTGAAACTGAAAACAAAATTATTCTATTTCTGTAGTTCATCCTCTCGGGAAGAAGATCACTGCCCTAGGGCCCTGAGGATGAATTGCTTCTCTCTTAAAAGCTAAAGGAACAAGAAAAGACAACACTTGGATTTTTAAAAAGTATACTTATACTTTGGAAAAATGTAAATTGTTTTAACTTCACTGGAAAAGGGAGCAAAAGAAAAAAGTGGGTATTGATCTTATCTTTCCAAAAGCGTCCTCAATAGTCTCAGTGTAATCTAGATAGTATCACAGAGTTTGCAATTTTCTTACAGAAATGAGAAAGGTTTGCCCACATCCCTCTCCTCCACCCATCAACTATCGGGCCTTTGTTTAGTTAGCTTTTCCTTTCTCTCTCACTCCCAGCAAGACTCTTTATCTCCATGTACTTACTGCTCTCTATCTTGGAACAGTAAAGCTGATATGGATCTGTGGCACTGTCAGAGCTCCATCACCCTAAATTCAGGACTTCTAAAGCTCTAATCTGAATTGCCATCTGTCAGAAAACCAACAGTTTGTTAAGCAAGTCACACATTTCGGGCTATGAATATCCAACAACCTTCTGTCTACAGTATCACCTGCTTTATTTTCTATCTCAATTTCATACTTTTTTGGGCAAAACCACCAGGGAAATATATTTCGATGACAATATATGATAATTTTGCTCTCTGCACTCCATCTCATTATAGAAACCTTGTCTTTATAAAATGGAAAATGGATTTACGTCTCTTAGTATTACTTCTGCCACGCACACCGATTCAGTGAAATAGCATTTGGGTGGCTTCAAGTAAATTTAATTTTCTTTGGCTGCTTCATGAAGCGTGAGTTACTCTCAAGCTAATGATGCCACTTTCAAAGTTTGTTTTTTATGGGACGTGAAGGAAGGGTGTAGGACACCATGACTAGGTGTGTGTGTGTGTGTGTGTGTGTGTGTGTGTGTGTGTTATTTTTTTCCCACTACGAAGCAGGCATCATATGACATTTTCAAACATCTTAAAGATCATTCCACTGTGTGACTCCCATTCAATGAATTTAAAAACATTAGGAGGTATTCTAGTGCATTTTCCTGCCTTTAGTCAGGGCTGTATTTAAACTGATCTAGCAAAGAGGTATTTTTATTGTCAAAGAACAAGTTCATTGGAAAGGCAAGAAAGACTTTCTTTACAACTATTGAAATAGGAGTCCAGACTATTGCAATAGGAGTGAGAATATGGGCTGAAAATTTCTGAAACAAAAGGTGAAGAGTCTTTAAGCACTAGGATACCCTAGTAGAAAAATACTGAAGGACTTTAAGAGGGGAGGTGGTCCATGTGATTAAGACATATGGTTGCTAATTGCTCTTAATGGAAACTTAAGATCCTACCCTCCCCCAGATACAGAAATATGGCTCTGTCTTTCTTGATGATTACATTTCAAAGGGATGGCGCCTAGGATTTTGAAAAGACATTCTTTTCAACTCTTAAGTAAAATTGAAAGATGTTGGAGAAAATCTACGTTTCAAGGAGGAGGAAAAGAGTTTAGGAATGGTGAGTTTCTGAAAGAAGAGTGAGGAGTCTGGGGTCAGGAGGAAGCTGGTCTGAAGTTTAGGCACAGGAAGGGAACACTAAGGCAGCCTTGGTTATGTTCTTTATGAAAGAAATACTACAGTATTATCCTTTGCATAATGACTTAATCCATCAATTCCAAGACCAGAACACTATTTTTCCTTCTTCTTCATGTTTATATTGGTATTTTTCAAACAGAAGTTTGAAAAGATGGAGTGGACATTTGGCATAAAATAAGTACACCAGACAGTTAATAATGAAACAATTGAACCAATCTCATGTTTTTTTTAGCCTTTCATCCTTTTGGGGGGCTACTATATATACATCAAAATTAAATTTGTTTTTCTTCCATTAGTGTAGCCAATTAATCACTAGACCAAAGTACCTAGGAGCCAAGAAAACTTTTTCTCCCCTACGCATTAACCCGAAATAAATCTCAGAATGAAGGTTTAATAATTAGGAAAGCATCAAATAACTCATCTAACCTGGATATATATGTTGGTTCGGTTGCTTTGTTTATACAGCAAATAGCATGGATGTTCTAAACCTGTAAATGTCCGATATATTTTGTGGAAGTTTTCAGGTATGCTCTTGAAAGTCAGTATCGTTCACCTATTTTTTAAAATGGGGGTTATTACTGCTGCACCTACGTTATGCATCATCACCTAATATGGGCCAAGCGCTGTGCGGTATTAGAGATATTCTATCTCCATTACTCTTAGGTAAACCCATATTGGCAGGTGTAATTTCAGAACTGTAACCAGGACCCAATTTACCCAAAGCCACACACACATCATGTAATAGTGGAACCTGATTTTGAGTAGGTCCAGTAATTTCTCTCCGTTAACATTCAGGACCCCATTGTTTTTCTGGGCTCCACAGAAACACTGTGTTGGGCCTGGAAGGGAGAATGCTAGTGTCATGAATTATGAGGCATTTTTTTTCCTCCTTGAAATACCGAGGCTAAGATTGGGACCTCAGGATAATTATCGTCTTCCCCTTTTCTGATTTTAAACTGAAAGCATTAACTTACACATAAGTTGGAGACTGGAAAGTAAAAATAGCAGTAATTCTGTGCCAGAGAAGTACCACAGAGCTACTTAATTGGATCTCATAAGTGCTGATAATTACAGTTACCCAATGTTAGAAAATATTGCTCTAATTGCCTAAAACATGCTTACTCTAGCAAACCCAGCATAAAACTCTATCTTGTCTTTTCTCTTGTCTCACCATAAGCAGAGGGCTGTAAAATCCCCCCTCAAAATTGTAATGCCATTTATCCTTTCCCATAGAACATGGCTTTCCTTCTGACCACACTTCCCGATTTCTGTTTATTCACACTCAAAAATCCAGCCTTCTGAGAAATTAAATTTCCTTTTCTATTCAAACTGCCTTTTACTTCAAACTGACAAGCTTCCTTCCCCTACTCTAGTAGCTGCTAAAAACACCACATCCCAGTTATAACAATAAATCCTTACGTGGTCAATAATATGAACAGGAAGTCTTCAGCCAGTTAGAAAAATTATCTCATTTAATCCTCAGCACAGCTCAATGAGGTAGTAACTGCTATGAGTTCCATTTCATAGGGAAGGACATGGAAACACGGAGATGTTAATTAACTTGTTTGTCATACAGCTAATGTGTCTGAACTAGGGTTTGAACCAGGACATTTGGCTGTGGAGTCCATATTTTTTATTACTGTTCCAACCTGCTTTAAATCTTAAGTCTGACCATTGATAATAATGGTCACATCCGTATTTCTAGTCATACATTTTTTCCCATAAAACATTTTAAATAGGTGCTTGCTAAATGCTGGTCTCGTGTGAAAAGCTATTATTTAAAGCTTCTTCAATTGAACCCATGCAGAACCTAGAGATTAACATCATGTTGAAAACCTATGTGTGCCCTTTTTCTGGGTGGTTCTTGAACCTCTAAATTTACTTAGAAATGTTCACTGGCCCTATTACTCCACGTAATAGAACATGCTGACTCCAAAAATGTATATAATTTTCAGAATTCTAAAATGGTGAGAGCTACTGTCTTTTCTATTATATTTTGTTCCCAAGTATATATTGATATTAATTTAAAAACCTATCGTCATTCTCTTTTTGCTTCCTCTCTTTCCTCTTTGTTACTTTTGTTTTCCTCAGTTTTCTTCCTGACCAAATCAGGACAAAAGCCAACAAATGGGCTGAGTGAAGTGGGCATCCTTGTGCAACTGGGGACACCTCCACCATCTGGCACAAGGTTCAGGATGAAGCAGGGCACAGACAGCAGCAACAATAGTGCAGCCAGGGCACTGGAGCCCAAGTAAGGTAAACAGACTATCAAATTAGGAGACAGACAGAGCAAGGTGTGCAAGGTGTCACCAATGGTGCGGCAATGACGGAAGCCTGGTGTAGGGTGACTGTCCAAGCATGGGCAAGGTGGCAGTGGTGGTGATGCCCTCCCTTCAGAGGATGATAGGAAGACAACTTCGATGGGGATGGAGCAGAGGTAGGAATGGCTACTGGTTAAATGTAAGAGGGTATTAATCAGACAAGTAAATAAATATGTTGAGGTCAGTGGACTCCCAATATCTCACTGTCAAAGAATAAAGTTACAAATATGGAAAGAAAGAACACTAGTAAGGTGCTGTGGTGTTGGATTTGAATTTTTGATAGCGTAAATATACACACACACATTACATACACTGTATATTTGTATCTATATATCTATATTATATATGCACACAGAATATATCTAAATGCATGTTTAGAAATGGGTTGAATGTGTGTTACCTAAAAATTCATATATGTTGAAATCTTAATCCCTAATATAACCTGTATTAAGGTTGGGGTCTTTGAAATGTAATTAGGTTTAGGTTAGATCAAAAGAAGGCCTCTCATGATAGGATTAGTTTCCTTATATGAGAAAAAGACACAAAAGTTCTCTCTGCATGTGTCCCTTCATAAGCACACACAAGGAAAGGCCATGCGAGCCTGCAGAGAGATGCTTATAATAATGCGAATGGGAATATGCATGCACACACATATGTGCACACACACATACTCATAGACTCTGTCCTGTGAGCCCAGGACCAGGACCATCCCAATGTAAATCAACACAACTAACAGCTGGATCTTAGTTTCTAAATACCATTTTCAACATAAAAGAATCGGGGCTTTGGGAGAAATAGTTGTTTCCAGAGCTGAAACCGAAAATAAATGATGAGTCTGGAACATTTTTTTTTAATGCCAGCAAGCAAAGATTGTCTGATAAATGTTACAGAGACATATCAAAATAGCACAAAATCTACTTTGGAGAAGCTCTCAGGAACCAACTCTTGAGTCATTTGAGCATCAAAATAAATAATTACAATAACAGATTAAAGCTCATTGAATGTAATATGATGCATGAGTCCATATTAATATAAATATTTAATTTAGGGGGGACTTCACTTATTTATGACAAATTTCACATCTGTGAGGAAGAATGGGATACTGACTTATTTTTCATAAAGCATTTATTATTTTTTAAAGATCTTATTTATTATTTTCAGAGAGAAGGGCAGGGAGGGAGGCAAAAAGGGAGAGAGACATCAACGTATGGTTGTGTTTCACCTGCCTCCAGCCACAGACCTGGCTGGAGACCTGGCTTACAACTTCGATATGTGCCCAGGTTGGGAATTGAACCAGAGACCTTGGGTTCTCAGGCCAGTGCCTTATCCACTGAGCCACCAGCCAGGGCAAGCATTTATTTCAAATTACTTATTATTAAAGAAGAAGAAGAGAAACAATAATTTCAGAATGGAGAAACCTACAGAGCCTGCCTTATACAAGTGATTAAAATTTACTTTATCAAGTTAAATAGTACAAACTGAAATTGTTTGCTAAAGGATAGTATAAAATATGAACATAAGATCACTCCTGTGATATTTGATATTGTTGTTTTAGTTGCATAATTAGATTCTTTTTTAAAAAGATCTGAGAAAGGCTAATTGAGGAGCATTGTACAAAATAATTTTCCAATAATCTTCAAGACTCTCAAATTCATGAAAATCAAGGGCAGACAAAACAAAACTAAAAGACATGGCAATTAAGTGCATGTGTGATCCTGGGCTTTTTATTTTTCTTTTCTTTAGAACATATTGGAATAATTGGTACTAATGTATCAATATTAATTTCCTGATTTTGGTGATTGTATTGTGATTAGATAGAAGAATGCACATGTTTAGAGAGAAAATACACTCTAAGTTTTTTGGGAATGTTGAGAAAAATGTTTTTTGTACTTTCCATGCGAACTTTCTGTTTCTGACAGTTTCAAAATTAAAAACAAAACAAAACCAAACCCTACAGTCATGTATGCTTTATAAAATGTAGAGAAAGTTAAGGTCTATTTATATTCATTTTGTGACACTTAGGGTCCCTTTTTATTTGAGATATGTGTGATAAAAATTTGGTAGTCACACTTCTTAAATACATATATACCAGATGATGCTTATTTTAGGCAGATGATTACTGCTTCATTGGTTGTAAAAACGTATTTTTCACTGTGAGGTGTTCAGTTAAGTGCATCAATACCAACAATCAATCTAAAACTTTTAGTTTACAGAATGAATTTTGGTGCAACACTGTCAAGGAAGGACATCTACTTAATTTCCATTTCTGTTGGCTAGGGGAAAATGAACAAGAATTCCTATGTATCAAGACTTGCTCAGTCTTGACTTATAGATTTTACACACAAGAGATGACTAATTAATCAATAAATGTTTATTGAAAAAAGTGAAAGAAAACATGATTGGTGCATTGTTTTATATCTACATCTCTATGTCTATATAATTAATTTTCTTCCTTTTTATCCTCCCTTCCACTCCTCTTCTATTTTCTCCATTGTTTTCCTTCTTCTTTCCACATTATAAAATCAAGACCATATTGAGTAAAGGATTAGGATAAAGATATCATAAGCTAAGAGTTTTGATTTTCAAGATATTAATCATTTCACTATTTCACTAACATACTGTTGTATAGTTGATGATCCTCTAAAATCCCCTACACATTCTTACATATCTAATTTTTTAGTTTCCATCACCATCTCAGGGTAGTTATTTCTGGCTGTCATAAAGCTGACTACATTTTCAGTCGGTTCGTAATGCAACTGCTTAAAGAAAACATAGTTTAAAGCACATCTTAAAGATGTGGAACTAACCCTGACTGGTGGCGCAGTGGAAAGACACCGGCCTGCAAACCCAAAGGTTGCTGGTTGGATTCCCAGCCAGGGCACATAACCAGGTTGCAAGCCAGGTCTCCAGCCAGATCTGTGGCTGGAGGCAGGTGAAAGGCAACCACACATTAATGTTTCTCTCCCTCTCTGCCTCCCTCCATTCCCCTCTCTCTAAAAAATAATAAATCTTAAAAAAAAAAAAAAAAAAAAAAGATTTGAAACTAAACAAACTTTTTCAAGTTGTGGGAATGTGAATATGCTCAATTTAGATTGTTTCCTGATCCTTGAATGAGAATGGAGTCTGTTTAAGTTTTATTTATATTTTTACTTTAAATATACATTTGTTCTTTAGGCTATTTTGTTTTCCCTATAAATATTTTCAAATATGTGTTCTCAAATATTTTCTTCAAAAATCACACATTTCTTCTAATGACCCAATCAATTATCCTTTATAGGCATTTTAGTTTTTGTATATCTAATTAATATAAATTGACATTGTGTTTTATCATTAAAAAATTTACCACTTCATAACAGTTATAAATAGCTTTCAGTACAACTTCTAGTTTTAATTTGTTTCTTTGTAGTTCATTATATAATACAGAAAAGTTTCGGTCATTTTTAAAATCTTGATCTTTAAGTAGACAGATGTCTATGCAAAAATTTACTAACAATATAAGACCTTCTAAGGTCTTTATTTAGTATTCCAAAATTCTTAAGACAGCAATGGGTTCATTTTCATAGATGTATAATTATATTTGAGCCTGAATTCAGTTAGATGGTGATTTAAAAACATGGGCACTTTGGAGGCAAGTAACCAGTGGCAGCACAGACACTAAAGTAAAAATGATTCTAAATTGTTTGGTTCAGTCACAGTTTGAAGAGGTAATAAAGAGTTATAGACTTACTTTCCATGGTGAAAGTGCAATTTTACATAATTTTAGAAAGTCCATGAAGTTCCAAATGCTCCTTCGTTGCTCCTTTGCCCTCCCCAATATGCCCAGGCTAGTAAGTACTGACACATGCGGACAAACTCTCCTAGAAAAGCTATGTTATGCTGATTATTAGATGCCAGGGAGAGAATTAACAAATGAGAGTGGCAGGCCTTCAATGTAAGGACAGAAGTTCAGCATTCCAAAAGGTTAGCTCTCTGAAGGAGCACTCAAAAGCTAAGTAAAGAATTGTCCTCTAATGCCCTTTGACAAATCAAATGAATATCCAGCCTTCCTTCCTTTCTTCCTTCTTTCCTTCCTTCCTTCCTTCCTTCTTTCCTTCCTTCCTACTTTCCTTCCTTCCTTCCTTCCTTCCTCCCTTCCTTCCTTCCTTCCTTCTTCTTGGCCTTATTTAGCTATAACCATAACTCTTTCCTATTCATAGGCACTCAGAATAGAGTGCAGTTACTATGAATAACAAGAATAGTTATTTATCTCAGGCTCAAATGGGACTAAAGAGACCAAGCAGTTGTTTATTTATTTCTAACTCTGGAGAATGGTGTTTTATTTAATACACAGCAAGAACTTGATACATATTCATTATCAGTTCCTTGAAAACCAAACTTTAACAGCAGCAGTTTCTGTAAGTACAAAAATACACATTTATTACACAACACATGACAGTAAAATTTTTCAAGCGATATTATACAAGCTCAAAGCATTTTAGATAAAGCATCAGTCTAATATATTATAGTTTAATAGATTATAATAAAATGACATATTTTCCACATAATACTTTACAGCAATATGACCAAACTATTCACATTAAATATTACTAGAGTATCTAAAGAAAAACAGAAAGTAGATGTGGTTGTTTAAAAACCTCAACATTTATTTTCTTCTGTGCTTCAAACTGAGTGGGTGATTTTCTACTCATCAATATGAAAACAAAACAACAACATCAACAACAAAAACCCAAAAGCCTAGAACTATTATTTTGTTAAGTAGAGAAGAAATTTCTTCCAAACACTCCAAGCTGGAAGAACTGCATTTTCAGTTCTGACAGTAGTACTGCCCTAAGGGTGTAGAAAACCCCTGCTGTTTGTTTACCACAAAAGATGCAACTAGATGCTTAGGAGTTTTACCAGCTTAGGAGTCTTGCCAGCTACATGATGAAACCTACTTCACACCCCTGACTGAGATGGGCAGTGTCCTGAAGGAGTTCTTTGGACCCTGAGTCCTAAAAGCTAATTATAATGCTTAGGGAAAACTGGGCCAGAGGTAGGTAGCATCAATAGCTGATTCTGAACAAACTTCTATCTTACAGAAAACATTACTTTTTTTCTCTATAACTGAAAAACTCAACATTTAGGACAACATTTGACATGAAATTTTCCTGGAAAATTTGGAATCAGATACTTTGTGAGAGAAAGGTCCATCTGATGGTGCAGTAAAGAGATCCAATAGGTTCTAAGCAACTTCTTATAAGTAAGAAATTAAAATGAAGAAAGATGTAGTATATCTATCCCTTCATACTGGCTGCCAAGGTGATAATCCAAGAGATGTACCAGCATCAATTTTGAGGCAAAAGAGAGGAGAAATGCCCATGCATATGAAATAAACTTACAAGGCATAAACTATATAAATCATTCGGGACAAAAATATACAAAACAAACAAACAAACAAAACTTCTGGAGGTAACTAAATCCAAGTCCACTGAGAAGAAGATTGACAGTCTGGTGGGTATTTTATTCTATAACTATTCATAAACTCCCAGCCTTTAAACTGCTCTCTCTATTGTCAGATGATAATCATAAAAAGGAGCTAGGACGGCAGAAAAACATTTCAGCAAAAAAGATAGAGGCTTTGATCATGTGTGGGCAATTGCATTTGTGTGACAGAGAAAGGGCTGTTGGTTCAGTGTTCCTCCACACTCAAGTTGCCAATTTTCTTCCAACGGTCACCTGCTAATGGGAAAACCTGCATTTCTGCATTTCCTTTGGAAAGGCCACTGAGATGAGCAACTGTTTCCTTCTTTCTCTGCACAGCTGTTTCCTCGAGCCCTTGTAGAGCCATGCAACACTAATAGAAAAACCAATCAAGCAACACAACCAGCAGAAAATGGTACCATGGTTCTTGAATCACTCTAGTTTTCTTCAGTCTGGCTACGTCAACGGGCTGTTTTCTGGAATGTTCCTGTGAAGGCATGTGAGTATAAGAGATTAGAGAAATGGCCACTGCTTGGATTCAGGAAACCATTTCACGTGATTCCCTTCACTATCGGCCACGCTTTTCATCCTAGTGATTTGATTAGTGGCACCTTTTCATCTGTTTAGGAGAACATTCCATGGAATGCAGGCAGCTTCTCTGCACTCTTGCCCTCCCTCCATGGTCTCCATTCTCCACTTGTGATACTTGGCCTTCTCAGGAGACTAAGCTTTTATAAGGAATGTTTTCTCTGCAAAAGATGCTTTCTCTCTGCTAGTATCTCTAGAATCACATGACAGGATCATGCTCTGATTACAAAAAATAAATAAATAAAAAGCCTTCCACGCACTGACATGATTCAGTGTTTAAGCTGAAATGTCTGGCCAAATAGTCTTTACAAAGAGGACCACTTTTGTTGTTTTAAGCATCAGCAATGATTATCTTTATGCTCCCTATCCCAGGTATTTTATACAAAAGGGTCATGATAATTACTGCTTTGATACCATTATTAAGTTCAGTTTCTGTTCTTTCAGACATCTGATTCTTGTGGTTGAATGTCCTAGGTTGAAGGTTTGTCTCCAACATCACTAACTACTGTGGCCCTGAGCTGGGCTGAACACATCCCACACCATCAAAGATCCTCACAATTGTGAGGATCTCACACAAGTCAGCATAGTTTGTCTTCCACTGGCCCACGGGTGAAAAGCACACGGCCCGTAGGCTGAATCCGGCCCTCCACCTTGTTTTATCCAGCCCATTGCCTTTGGCCCAGCACCTTGTTCCTACCCAGCTCACTTCACTGTTAAGGAGTGGTTACATTTATACAGCCCTAAAATGGCATTCTGCCCTTTGAACCAATTGCGAGGCTGATGTGGCTCCCGGTGAAAGTGAGTTTGACACCCCTGCTCTAGGCTGAATGGAGGGCTCCTGTGTTTCTCTAAGTCTTGGATGGGGTAAGAGCTCCACTGCTGGGCTGTTTGCACAGCTCCAAGTCATTCTGTTGCCCTTAGGGGCGTATCTTTCTGTGTCTCTTGCAGTGAGTTGGCTTTGGGAACATTAGAAGCATGGGGAGGTGGCTCCATGGGGTCTAGTCAGGAGTCTTTCTTTTTTCCTCTCTGATCTGGATGTCTTTGCAGGCCAGGTTTTCCAAGTGGCCAAACCACTTCTCAATCATGTGGTGGGGCGAAGAGTTACGGTAAGCATTTGTGAATGACACTTGACAGGATTATTATTTATTTTTTTGTATTAGCCAGGAGGCTGCTAGACAAGGAGGTATCAGACATTCCAGAAATGAAACTGGAAATTCCAAAGTCAGGAGAAAGTTCTTCCTGCTTTCTTTGAGTCTGAAAAAGTGCAATCTATTGGAGAGAAAGTTTCAGTGCCTGTAAATACAGATAGTTCAGGAATCTTTTGGTGAGAGGGAGTGTCCAGGCTGCCCCCCTAAAGTCCCCTGCTGGGTAGGGGTGGAGGGGGACACAGCTCCAGGAGAGCAGTGATTTGAGTGATTATTGATTTCTCATCAGAAGCTGTCAGGTCTGGACAATATCTTTGCAGTGCTTTGCAGGCAACTGTTCACACTCCCTCAGTTGCAGCAACTGCCAGAATTTAGCAGTGCTTCAGCCATTAATTTTACATGGTCACCTCATCAGAGGGGCAGGACCCTGCCTAGGCAACACTCAGTAACGGAGGCAGGCAGAACTCAGCCGTAAGCGAGCCAAGGGCCCTTCCATCGAATCTAATAAGGAAAGAATAGCATTGATTTTAGGCCTCAGCAGGTTACTACGGCTTCTTTCTTAACCATAGTATTTATTTTCAAGGCATGACAATAATTCAGATCATTCTCAATAGCAATTAATTCATTCATCAATTCATGTACTAAGCCAGGCACATTGCTGATTGAGTGTGGAAATGCATGGCATATGGTCTTTCACCTTAGAGACTCATTCTCTAGTTAAGGAACCAGGTAAATAAGCCCGTGACAGGATGAGACCTGCTTTCCTTTTCCCACCTTCTAAGCATCAGTTGGCACCTTTCCATGCCCAAACCCTTACAACCCTGTCTCTAGCTCCAGCAAATAAAGAAATAGCAGGGTTGCTATGGGTGTGAAGCAGTGGTCTTGTTATGGGCAGAGGTGTCCCTGCTGCATCCAAGGTTTGAGCCAAAAAACACTATTTTTTGGCACTGAATTAAGTCTAAGTACGTTTGTGTTTACTTAAAAGTACTTACTCTACCACTGGTTAATACCAATTGCCTGGCCATGTTGTGAGCCTCTGTTGACAGCAAGCAGGAGTTCCCGAATGCCATAATCTGTAAATAGATATTAGAGATGAAGTTTATCAACGCATGCTAGACTTTTGGGGCTGCCATAAAGAAGGGCAAGAACATTTTGTATGAAAAAATGTGTTTAAAAATTTAAACACAGTTTTGGAAGAAATAGCATGTCAAATTAAAGTGAGACAAGTAATTTTACCAGAGGTGAAGAGGTTGATTCCAACTTAGTTGATTTAGCAGAGTCTTAAATTTAATATTACTTTAAGTTAGCTCAATTTATGTATTTACTTTTAAATTTTAATGTATTGTAGTAATATTGGTTAATAACATTATACAGGTTTCAGGTGTTCAATTTTATAACACATCATCTGTATATTGTATTGCATACTAACCACCTAAAGTCTAGTCTCCTTCCATCATATATTTAACCCTGTTAACCACTGTCATCCTCCCTTCACCCTTTTTTCATCTGGTAACCACCATACTGTTGTCTGTGTCCATGAGTTATTTGCTGTTTACTGCTTTTGTTTCATATCCCACATGAGTGAAATTATATGGTTCTTATCCTATTCTTTCTGACTTATTTCAATTAGTATGATACTCCCAAGATCCAAGAAAATATGAAGAAATACAAAGATATTCAGTATTCATGGATTGGAGAAATGAACACATTTAGCTCTAATTTGGTAACAGTACTTGGCAGGATAGAGAATACCTCATATTCTTTTACAGTGACTTCTGATGTGGTCACCATCCGTAATTGAATATTTTTTTACATCATATGCATTTAATTTAATCTCATGCAAATACCTGGCAAGTGAACTTACTTAAAGAAAATCCAAATTTTCTGCTAGGAAAATGCTTTTATAGCTTTGAAAGCTAACTCCTTTAGAATAGATTTCAGAAAAACAAGACAATCATCTATTAATTACTATATTCAGGGAATAAGATAATGGAATCAAGAAAACAGAAGCTATTAAAAATAATCAACTTAATTTTATTTTTATTTTTCCCTTAAAACTGTTAGTTATGAGATAAAAAAAAAAACAAACTTATGAGCACCTAATGTACATCATGATGAATATAGTTAATAATACTATATTGTGTATCCATCCAACTTTACAAAACCATTTATTGAATATACTATCTTTACCCCATTGTATGTGCATGACTCCTTTGTCAAATATTAATTAACCATCTCTCTGGGCTCTTTATTCTATTCCATTGATCCACATGTCTGTTTTTATGCCAGTACCATGCAGTTTTGATTATTATAGCCTTGTAGTATAATTTGATATCAGGTACCATGATTCCTCCAACTTTGTTCATCTTTCTCAAGACAGCTGTGGCTATTCAGGGTCCTTTCTAGTTCCATATTAATTTTTGAAATTTTTGCTCTAGTACTGTTTTATATTCCATTGGTATGTTGACAGAAATTGGGTTGAAACTATAGCTTGCCTTGGGTAGTATGGACATTTTAATGATATTAAATTTTTTTTACCCATGATCATAGTCTATGTTTCTACTTATTTGGATCTTCTTCATTTTTTTATTCAGTGTCTTATAATTTTCTGAGTATAGGTCTTTCACAGCTTCAGTTAGACTTATTCCAGGGTACAATTTTTATTTTTAATGGGATTATTTTCTTAGTTTCCCTTTCTGACAGTTGTTAATTTTTTGTGTATAGAAATGCAACTGATTTCTGATATTTATTTTATATCCTGCTATACTGAATTCATTTATCAGTTCTAGAAGTTTTATGGTAAAATGTTTAGGATTTTCTATATACAGGATCATGTTATCTCTAGGAATGACCATTTCACTTTGTCCTTCCAATGTAGATGTCTTTTACTTATTTTTGTTGTCTGATTGCTATTGCTAGAACTCCCAGTACATGTCAACTAAGAGTGGTAAATATGGACATCCCCGTGTTGTTTCTAATCTTACGGTGAATGCTTTTAGTTTCTTCCCATTGAAAATATTAAAAATGGATCTGCCTTTGACCTGGTCATTTATTTTTTTGGGAATATATTCAAAGAGAACAGAAACACTAATTTGAAAGTATATATGCACCCCTATGTTCATTGCAGCATTATTTACAATAGACCAGAACTGAAAGCAGCTCAAGTGCCCATCAGTACATGAGCAGATAAAAAAGGCTGTAGTACATTTACATAATGGAATTCTACCAGGTCATAAAAAAGAAGGAAATCTTACCTTGTGTGATAGGATGGATGGAACTAGAGAGTATTATGCTAAGCCATCCAGAAAAAGACAAGTACCATATTATTTTACTTATATGTGCAATATAATGAACAAAATAACCTAACAAACAAAATAACAGCAAACCCATAGATATAGAGGACAGACTGACAGGTGTCAGAGGAAATGAGGGTTAGGGGAATGGGTGAAGGAATTAAGGAAAAAAAAAAAAAAAAAAGCATAGACATAGTGTTTTGATTACCAGAGAAGGGGATTGGGGAGAGGTAAAAAAAGATAAAGTGGGGATGATGGATGGAGACTTGACTTGGGGTGGTTAACTTACAATACAATATACAGGTGATGTATTATATAATTATATACCTGAATCCTATATAATTTTATTAATCAGTCATGCCAATAAATTCAATAACAAAAAAGAGAAAATTCTTTGACACACTTCAAGCAATAAAAATTTAAAAGATGAAAATGTTATAAATATATATAAATATTTATATACATAAATATATAATTGACTATTATTCAGCTATAGAAAAGAAGCAAATTTTGCTATTTGCAACATCATTGGATGAATAAGGTAAGGCAGACAGAGAGATAAATACTTTATCATATCACTTCTAATGCAATGTCTAAAAAGAGCCAAACTCATAGAAACAGAGTTAGATGGTGGTTTTCAGGGGCTGGAGGTAGGAGAAATGGAGAGATGTTGGTGAAATAGTATATACTTCTAGTTAAAAGTTACTCTGGAGTTTCAATGGTGACTATCATTAGCAAACTGTATTGTGCACTTTAAAGTTGCCATGAGAGTAGATTTTAGATGTCCCCACCATAACAACAACAACAATAACAAAAAAACAAAATTGTAATTATGTGAGGGGAGGATGTGTTAAGTAATTTTGCTTTCGTAAATATTTTGCGATATAAACATGTATTAAACATTACATTGTACACCTTAAATTTACACAATGTTATTGTCAATTGTATCTCAATAAAGCTGGAAAAAGTCACCTTACAAATAGTAATGCTATATTGTATATTTGAAATTTGCTACTAAGCTTTCTCACACACACACACAAAATAGAGTAATTATGTAAGGTGCTTGCTGCAGTAATTGACTTGATTGTGATAATTATTTTATAATGTATATCAAATTATCACATTGTACTCCTTATAAATATACAGTTGTATTTGTCAACTATATAATCATTCATTCAATCACCAGAGACTCCAGAACATTGGAGAAGGGTTAACAGAAGGATAATACTCAGAAGAGAGGGCATTTCAAGGCAGATGAGTGGGTGCTAGATCATTTCTTTCTAAGACTGTTATGTTAAGTAGTATTAAGAATTATGTTTCTATTCTCCACAGTCTTGCAAGCACTTGTTGTTTGTTAATTTGTTAATGATGACCTTTCTGACAGGTGTGAGGTAATATCTCATTGTAGTTTTAGTTTGCATCTCTCTGATGGCTAATGGTTCTTTCATAAGCTTATGGGCCCTTTGTATATTCTCCTTGGAGAAGTGTCTGTTCAGGTCCTTTGCCCATTTTTAAATTGGATTGTCTGCCTTTTTGATGTTAAGTCATATAAGTTCTTTATATATTTTGGAGATCAAACCCTTGTCTGAGGTATTGTTGCCAAATATGTCTTTCCATACAGTTGCTTCCCTTTTCATTTTGCTGATGTTTTCTTTGGCTGAGCAGAAACTTTTAAGTTTGATGTAGTCCCACTTGGAGCCCTAGTTAGCGTATTGCTGGTGGGAGTGCAGATAAGTGCAGCCACTATGGAAAACAGTATGGAATTTCCTCAAAAAAAAAAAAAAAAAAACCTAAAAATGGAACTGCCTTTTGATCCAGTGATTCCTGGATCAAAATTAGGATTATACCCAAAGAACCCTGAAACACCAATTCAGAAGAACCTATGCATCCCTATGTTCATAGCAGCACTATTTACAATAGCCAAGTGCTGGAAACAGCCTAAGTGCCCATCAGCAGATGACTGGATCAAAAACTTGGGTGCATTTACACAATGGAATATTACACAACAGAAAGAAAGCAGCAACTCCTACCTTTTGCTATAGCATGGATGAAACTGGAGAGTATTATGCTTAGTGAAATAAACCAGTTGGCAAAAGACAAATACCATATGATCTCAACTAATAAAGGAAACTAATGAACAAAACAAACAGATGAACAGAAATGAAAGCAGAGACATGGAAACAAGAAACAGACTGATGGTGACTGGAGGAATGAAGGGAGGGGAAGGAGTGGGGGAGAGGGGAAGGGCTTAGTCAAGGAACTAGTATGAATAACCCATGGACATGGACAATGAGGTGGGGGTTGTCTGTGGGAGAGGGGATGTGGTAGGTGGAGCAGGGGAGAGCAATGGGTGTAAAATAGGACAACTATAACACAACAATAAATTAATAACAAAAAATAACTATATCTCCAGACTCCTTCAGCGATGCCAAGATTTGACATGAAATTGATGTGTCTGTATGCACCATCCACTGTGTGGGGTGACAGTGAGAAGAGAGTCAGGCCTATGACCCCAAACAGAGGGGAAGTCTGTGCAGCTGGTGTCCAGACAGAAAAGGCCCTAGGCCTCAGTGGCATCTACAGCTGCGGGGACATTCTGAGGCTAAACCAGGCCCTAACTAGTTATCCTGGCTTTCCAAGTCAATCATCTGAAAATATTAATCCTGTAGTGACGAAGTGGCTACATGATATTTCTGCCCATAATTTAGTAACTACAATTAGTGTTTCATGTTATTTGTCATTGCAGACATTTTTCAATATATATAACTTATCCTCCACTCTTAGTAAGTTTTTTTTTATCTTTATTGACATTGTACTATCATTAGAAAACCAAGAGACCTTTATATCATTCAGTACTGATCCATTTTCCAAGTCTCTAGCCCTGTTCTATTGTATCCTTGAAGAAATAGTCTCAGGGAATGAGTGACTTGCACAGATCATGTTGGTAACTAAACTTCACTTTGGAAGTGACCTTTACAATCTGTGGTCTATATTCTCTCCCATCCAAGTACTAACCAGGCCCAACCCTGATCAGTTTCCAAGATCAGATGAGATTGGGTGCGTTTAGGGTGGTATGGCCATACAATGTGGTCTACATTCTCATTGAAGGGAAAACTAAGTAATCTGCAAACTAGTAGGTAATTTAACAATTCTGCGGTACATAATGTTATCCTGCTTTCTGGAAAAGGAAGTGAGGTCCCATGTAAATATATAATATAAAAATGGACAACAAATAATCTGATGGATAGATATAGATAGTAATAATGTATGAACATTTATTCATGTCAATTAAAAATCTTAAAATTTTTGAAAGATTTTATTTATTCTTTTTTTAGAGAGAGGGGAAGGGAGAGAGGCAGAGAGGGAGGGAGACATCAATGTACCTTTGCCTTTATCCTGCCTCCAGCTGTGGACCTGGTTGGAGACCTGGCTTGCAACCTGGTTATGTGCCCTGGCTGGGAATTGAACCAGCAACCTTTGGGTTCACAGGCCAGTGCCTTTTCCACTGTGCCGCCAGACAGGGCCCCAAATTCTTTAGATGCCACATTCATAGAGCGGATACACACATTTTTTTTCTCATTCAGAATATTCTTATTATGCTTTGACCAATTTAAATCACATTTTTAAAACCTTAACTTTCTTTCCTTTAGTGAAGATGCTGAGTGTGCTTCTTTTGTTTCAAAAAGCTCTGTTCCAAAGTATCATTTCATTTGAATAAATGCCTTCTATCATGACATTGGCACATTTCTAAATGAGGTTACCAAAAAAAAAAAGCACATCACCATCTACACAAAACAAAATCCTTTAGGAAAATTCATTTGCTCTTTATCCCTAAGAAAACAAAACTTATACTTATGTACTATGATCTAGCCAATTGGAGATAGCAAGACACAGAACATTAACTGACCGCTCATCCTCACAGAGAGTGCCTTTCCTACACAATTGGTGACTATATAAAACAAACCTAATACTATTGCACAAACAAAAGCTACCAAATGCCAATGGGGGGGGAATCTAAGTCTCTAGGAATCTTCACATCACTTTTCTTGTTAAAATAATAAAAGTTTCTTACTACTCTGAATGGAATTAGCTTACATTTTTGGCTCTAATAGCATGTGCATTTTATTAAACCAATGAAAATATCTAGCTTAGCTCAGTAACTTTGGGAGTTTCTTCATAGCTTGGTGAATGTTGCCAGAGTTCAAATATAATAAACACATTAGAATCTTGCTACACAAAGTGTGCTCTATGGACCAAAAACGTGGACATCACCTAGAGAAGCCTATCAGAAGATCTTGGGGCTCTGATCCTGAGATCTCCTATGCTAAATGTTAAAATATGCAAAGATCCCCAGATGCTTTGTATGTACTTCAAAGTTTGAGAATCAACATCCTAGAAGACACGGATAAATATATATTCTGCTCCTTTCTGCCAATTTTCTCCACTGCAAATCTCTGATAGGCCTCCATATCCACTGCTGTAGTTCTAGTTTATTATGTCAATTTCTTGTTTACAAAAATCCCTTGGGTCCATCTGTTGTCCGTGTAAGTCAGGCTTTGTCACAGGACTGCAAAGAAATCATCCCAGGGACCCAGGCACAGGAGGGTGTGATGTGATGAGGTTTATTCAGCCGGAGGTCTGCCCTGGGTTTCTGATGTCCCATTGCTACCTGTTCACCTTGGGAAAAATCCAACTATGCCTTTAACAAGGCCAAAACCAAAGTCAGTGTCCAGAGGTTTGCTTTACATTAGAGCTCAGTCACAGGGAATGCACACAGCCTGGCGCAGGCCCACATGGCTGCTAGGCCACATGGTAGCTTGCTGTTGGGTGAGAGAACTTGCAAGTGAATGGGGCAAGTATGGGTTACCAAGCAAGAGAGCTTCCTTGTTTCCCTGAAATTATATTAGCTCCGGTTTGGAACAGACCAGGTGTTTTCCCAAAGTAGCCAATTAACTTCCCAAGCTCTCATGGATTTTTGATGGGTCCACCCTTTGGTTAGACTGACAGGCCTCTATGGTCAAGCACCTTCCCATGAGATTCCTATACTGGAGGGTGGACAGAACCCCAGGGGGAGATTGGCTGCACTCCTAGGATTAAGTCTTGGCAGCAGTCCCCTGGAGTGTGTGAATGAGTGTGTAAATGCTATTGCTTTCTGGCTAAGCAAGCAGACTTCTGCTCCCCAGTTGGCTGAGCTCCGTGTCTAATTTCCTTTGCTTTCTTTCTTGTTCATAACTAGTTAACTACCTACAGCAACACATTTACTTGTTATAATTCCCCTCTCTGTCAGTTCACTGTCTGGTTCACTGGCCAATTATCTTATCCATATTCTTAGTTCATAACCATCCCCTGACTTCTCTCATGCCTTATTATTTTCCCTTGATTTACTTTCCCCATCCTCTGCTTCTCCATGGTTTCCTGTTCCTAGCACACGCATGCATATTAAATTTGACTTGCCTTTTTGGCCTACCTGAGTTGACACATTTTTATTATATTCAATATATTAACGCATTCACTTAATAACTAGAAAAAGATAAAGACATGTGAGAGATAAAAAGGCGCCATTTGTTTTCACATGCACTGAGTGATTTGAAAAACAACTGAGGATTCTATGCTGTACCAAGGACTTTAAATAGCCAGTTTAGAACTACAAACACCAATATAATCTCTTTAAAGACTTGGCACCAAGAAATTGTTTCAAACAAAAAAGAACAATCACAGAATTTAATAGTGATGTTGTTAAACTTCAATTCTGAACGTCAGTATTGACTGTTCAGGCATGCTTTGTGCTTCTTTCTCTTACATTTTGAAAACTTGACAGACCAGTGCTCTCTGAAGTGGAGCCAAAGCACCTATTAATTTAAAACCATTTATCAATAGCTACTGATAATCTACATATCAAAACACAAGTCAGTCCATGACTAAAAATTCAATTTGTTTGATGGAGAGAAGAGTTTTTACTGATGTGTGAATACTTTTTGTTTCAATATCCAGATTTTATTTTTTAAAACTGAACCAATGGAGACACAAATTTGTACAAAATTTACCAAATGTTTTTATTTTAGATAAGACAAAATATATTGATCAATGATGGTGCCTATAGATCAGTAGATTACTGCACCATATTTGTCACTTATAAATCTATGCTAGTTACTAATATTGGTGCATTAATTTTTTCCAGTTTATTTTGTTTGTCTAAATCTGGGCAGTGAATTCTATTTAGGATTCATCTATGAAGACTATAAAACCATACATAAAGATCTTGTCTATGTAGATGAAACCATGAACTGGCAGCAGTTAGGAGACTTAAATTCTAGTGCCAATCTTGAACACTGAAAAGATGATATCATTTTTGATCATTAATGTCCTAATTGCTAACTTCAAGGGGTTTATATGTCTTGTATATGGCCTTTTTCTGTAGAACATTCTTACTTTCCTATCATAGCAATAATATTCAATTGTCTTTCAATTTGGGCAAAATTATTTTCAAAGCATTTTTTAAGTGTCTGAAAACTCATCCTTTTTGGTAACATTTTTCTTCTGTACTTAGTTTATTGCTCTGGATTTCTGGGCATAGAGCCTACTTCAGTTTTATCAGTGTTTATGTTCATCATCTCTCTTCCTATTTTTAAAGCTGAAACTTTATAAATATATTATTACACACTGTAATTATATAATACTATTAAATTGATTTTCTGTATTTTCATATTCCTTGAGAACCTCAAGTGTTTACTGCAATTAGTCTAATTTTTCAAATCAGAGCTGTCACCTCTTCTCTTGCCTGAAGAAAAGCAGCAGCAAGAGCAAATCACTCTCAACAGCTTGACACCAGGAGGAGGAAACAGATACCTCTGCATAGAATTTACACCTCTGACTGTGTGTCACCCATACAGACATGGAAAACAACAGATTTTACTTTAGAGAATCCTGACACTCTTTCTAATAATTAGGTCAGTCAAAGAATCAGTACCTACTTTACCAGTGGATAGGAATTTTAGAGACACACTCCAACTGGCTTCTCTTTAAGGCCATCTCTCTCAGTACAGTGCCTGGGGAAATTAGGGGCTCAATAATTATTTGCTAAGCAAATGAATCAATGTTGTTTTGAGCCAATGTATATTGTTAAAAATCAGTAACAACTCCATGTGAAGAGTTCGGAAGTCATTACCCCATCCTTACAACAACAAAAAGCTGAACAAACTAAAAATCAATGCTTTTTTCCCCCCATTCATCAGAGGATTGAAATTACAAGACAATTAGCCATCTTGACATCTATGAGACAGAAGAAATCAGTTACAGCCCAGACCTCTGGACCATAAAAGGGGAGGAATATTTGTATGGTAATTTTGACCATAATTTTGACCATTGCTAGAGGCTGATTGTGGGTTAGCCTGACAGTGAGAAACTCCTTGAGCTGCAATCTTAAAGGAACCCCCACACTTTTGTCAGGAATTCTACCAGGGTCTCACTCTGTGAACAGTTGAGAAAGATCCTCTCATGGCTCTGGCAAAGGAGGTGAAGAATAATTTTTGTGAAATAGAATCAGAACTTTCTCTGTAACAAAAAGCTACTCTCCAGGGGCAAGATCCTATCGGAATCTTGTCCCAGAACCATGGGGAAGGATACTATTCTCAGAGAGATTTCCTGTAACCTTTCTTTTTTATCTAATGGGCTAGATGCTGAGAAGTTATACAGGAAGAAACACTGAGGAAGGTCACAGGCCTGTTAGATACCAGGAGCACAGCCCACTAAAAGACAAACATTGAATTGACAGATTATAGAATAGTCCCTCTTTCCTGCACTTTGCTAACCCATTAGTAGGGCTCCAATATATAGTAATGGTAACTACTGAGACAATTGCATGATACATATTATTTGTGAGGAGGAGTACAAAGAGAAGTCCAAAGTCAGGAGGAGAGACAAAAGTCAGAACACTGGAAAAATCGGAACCCTGTGACACCAACAGCTACAGCTGAAACATTAAACAAGGTCCTACTCCTAGGAAGATTACCATACATCCTCACACTTAAGAGACCTATTCAACCCAATTCCTATTACCTGACAAGATGTGCCTGGCTTTCAACAAAGAATGATTAGGTATACCATAAGGCAAGAAGAAAAACACATTTGGAAAAGATAGCAAGTATCATACCTAGCCTCAGATATGACATAGCTTCAGAAATCTTAGGTAGGCCATTCAAAAGACTCTGAATAACATAAGCATTCTAATGAAAAAGTAGACCAAATTTAAGAAAAGTTGGGTAATGTAACCAGAGAGATAAAAATTTAATGAATTAAAAAAAAAAAAGCTAAAATAAAATAAACTGTAACAGAAAGATTTTCTTTCATGGGCTCATCAGCAGACTGGACACAGCTAGGAAACCAGTGAGCATAAAAATGAGTTAATAGAAATTTCCTAAGCTATAAAAATCAATGGAAAACAGACTAAAACAGGGAAAGAGATCCAAGAATTGCAGGACAATTTAAAAAGATGTGGCACGTGCATATCTGAAATGCCAAAAGTCTGTTTTGTCAGGTGTAAGTATTCCTACCCCAGCTTTTTCCCCCTTTTTCATTTGTATGAAATACATTTTTCTATACCTTTACTTTTAGTTTTTGTGTATATTTCATGCTGAGGAGGGTTTCTTGTAGACAGCATATACTACATGGGTTTTGTTATCCATTCAGCTACCTGTCTTTTAATTGGAGCATTTAAGCCATTTACATTGAAAGTAATTATTGATAGGTATTTCCACGTTATTGCCACTTTGTTTTTTTAACTACAGTCCTCTGTTTTTGTTTTTGTTTTCCTCTTTTTTTTTCTTCAGGCAAGCCCTTTATCATTCAAGCCCTTCAAGAAACGCCCTTTATCTTTTTCTTGTTTGGGTAGTTTTCATTTTTCCTTCAATTTTATTTTTATTTTTTAAATACTTTATTTAGGAAGGGAGGGAGAAAGAGAGGGAGAGAAACATCAATGTGTGGTTGCTTCTCATGCACCCATCAACTGGGGACCTGGTCTGCAACCTAGGCATATACCCTGACTGGGAATGGAACCTGTAACTCTGGTTCACAGGCCAGTGCTCAATCCACTGAGCCATACCAGCCAGGGTTTCTTCAATTTTAAGTGATAGCCTTTCCGAGTAAAGTAGCCTTGGCTGTAAGTCCTTGCTTTTCATCACTTTGAACATTTCATGCCACCTCCTTCTGGCCTGAAATGCTTCTGTTGAGAAATCAGATACCACTCTTATGGGAGCAGCTTGTAGGTAACTGTATGCTTTTCTCTTAAAGATTTTAACATTCTTTTCTTGTCTTTAAGCTTTGCCCTTTTAATTACAGTGTATCATAGTGTGGGCCTCTTTGGGTCCACTTGTTTGGGATGCTCTGTGCTTCCTGAATTTGGGTGTGTTTTTTTTTTCCCTCACCAGGTTAGGGGAGTTTTTGGTCATTACTTCTTCAAATGGGTTCTTGATTTTATGCCATCTCTCTTTTATTTCTAGTATCCCTATGATGCAAATGTTGTTACACTTCATGTTGTCCCAATGGTCCCCTAAACTATCCTCCTTTTAAAAAATTATTTTGCTGCTTTGATTGGGTGTTTTCCCTACCTTGTCTTCCAAATTGCTTATTTGATCCTCTGCTTCATCTAACCTATTCTTTATTTCTTCCAGTGTCTTATTTATTTCAACTATTACATTCTTTATTTTAATTTTTTCCTAATATTTTATTTTTTATTTTATTATTTTTAGATCGAGGGAATGGAGAGAGGCAGAGAGGAACAGACATCAATGTATGGTTGCCTTTCACCTGCCTCCAGCTACGGACCTGGTTGGAGACCTGGGTTGCAACATCATTATGTGCCCTGGCTGGGGAATTGAGCATTCTTTATTTCTAACTGGTACTTTTTTATGGTTTCTATGTCTTTTTTCATTGTTGAGCACCCTTATAATCATTGCTTTGAACTCTTTTAGATAAATTGCTTGCCTCCATTACATTGAGCTCTTCTGGAAAATTCTCTTGTTCTTTCATTTGGAGTCTGTTTCTTTTTTTTCCAATGTTGGCTGCCTCTTTGTATTTGTTTCTATACATTAGCTCAAGCTGCAAAGACTCTGGTGCAGATGTTGCCTGTGACTGGCCCTGGGCAATCTGTTTGGAATTATCAGTGATCTATAGCTTGTGGCTCCTTCTGCTGGGCCAGGATGTAGGCTGAAAGGAGAAACTTTGCACCAAGGCCAACTTTTATTGGCTCTAGTTCTGGAGGCAGGTCAGCTAAAGTCTAGCACTAACAGATCCGCTTCTGCCTTCAGGCAGATTGTTAGCCTTAGTCACTAAAAGAGCCTCCAGATGGACTCCTCTGTAGGGCTTAAGTCCTACAGGGTGGGATAAAAGGGATTCCTCTAGGTGGGGCTCTAACTTCCCTCCAGGTTGATATTACATGGAGGAGAGCACCCTGCCTGAGGAAGATGGCCTGAGTATGGCATATGACTGAACACAGAGATCCTGGTGGGTGATACTTCCACTCTTCCCCAGAGCCAACAACCTCAGACTCACCTCATGTGACTAGTCTGCTCTGCCTTCCCTCTGCCAGAGTCCAGGGTAAGAGGCTGCAAACAAAATTTTGTTGTTGGCCTTTTAAGAAAGTGGCTGCACATCTAGCCATCTCTCCTTGGCAGACAGAAACCCTGCTGTTTCCACAGCTGGATATTATGTGGGTGCCTTTCCTAGTTGTGGTACTCTAGGCTGTGGGGCCCACCTTCAGGTTTAGAACCCACACTTTCCAAGGGGGACTCCCTCTGATTGCTAAAATATCCCTTCAGACTTCAGCTGCTCCACATGGGGGGCACAGCTGGCCTCTCACATCTCCACATTTTTTACCAGTTTTAATGTAGTGATGTAGCTTCTTCTGTAAGTCCTTGGTAATAAGGCTTCTCTCCAGCTAGTGTTCAGTTGGTTATGATGGATGATTTTTCTATAATTTAGTTGTAATTCAAGATTGGTCTTGGGAGGAGGTTTGTGTTGCTTCCACATACACCGCCACCATTAATTGCCAACAGACAAAAAAGAAAGGAACAGAAGAATATTGGAAGTAATAATACAAGTATTAATGAAGTATAATTAGCAGTAGGAGAAATAATATTCATGAATTTTCCAAATTAATGACATAACAAGCCACAAGTCCAGGAAGCAGAATAAATAACAAAAAGCTACAATAAAAATACATTACAGTTATGGCAAGAAATCAAAAACAAAGAAAATTTTGAAAGAAGTCAAAGGAAGAAATCTTGTTACCTATCAAAGAACAGGAATAAGAATTATAGTGGACTTGTCATCAGTCCACTATAAATGGACTGATAAAAAAGAAAATAACCTGAAATATTTCAAGAGTTCAAAGAAAATCTCACCAACCAAGAATTCAATATCCAGTATAATTATCCTTTGAAAGTGAGGGAGAAAGAATATCTTAGGCAAACAAATATTAAGAGAATTCATTGCCAGCTGATCTGCTCTATAAGAAATGTCAAAAGAGTTTCTTCAGGCATAAGGAAAATGACATTGGTCATAAAATGAATCTACATTCTTTTTAAACATGAAAAAGTTTTGAAGAAGGAGGGACTAAATAAAGCCACAGACCACTGTGTAAAAATATCTGATTAAATGCTACAAAATATGTCAATACAGCATTTCAAAAACCCATTAGAGACTTTGAGGTCAGAACTATATCTGTTAGGACTGAGTGATCAAAATATATAAAGAGCTTGACATTGTGGCTGTACTTGATTATGTATGCAACTGAATTTTTTTCCAAATTTATTGTCAAGTACGTCTTCTTGACAGCCACACATCACCTAGGTAAAGTAAAGAAGATATATACAACTGTGCCAGATTTTTTCTAAAGTAATAATTTGGAGTAAGATTCAGTAATACTTCAATTTGTCTTCAAACACAAACCAAGAGAATTTTAAAAAGGTATCTCCTCCACTTTTAATAAGCTAGATAACTTATAATGTAAATAGATAAGTGAAGGGGAAAAGGAGAAAAAGCTAGATAATGAAAATGGCAAAGAGCCTTGAGTTACTTAAAGTAAACTAGAAAACATTTACCCATGAGATTTAAGGGGTAATATAAAAAGCATATTTCATACCTTCAATAGGCAATTTAAAATCTGTGGCTAGAGAAAGAAAGATAACTACTGATGAATTGCATGAATTTTCTCAAGTATCTGAATAAAAATACTCTCCTTTTCTCTTCTTCACTACATTCATCTTTTAACTGAAACTAAAATATTTATGCCAGCAGATAAGAATGCAATAATATGGTTTAAGGTTCACCTAATCACCCTTTCTACATCTCTCTTCTCCAAAACTGTTATTTATGAGTAATGAAATTTTAAAATATTTTGCACAATATTCACAGAAACTTTGACAGTAATATTTCACTTTTATTTTTAAATTGTATCTTATTGTTTACGCTATTACAGTTGTCCCCAAATTTCCCTCTTTGTTCCCCTCCACCCAGCTCCTCTACTCCCTCAGGCAATCCCCACACCATTGTCCATGTCTGTGGGTCTGCATATATGTTCTTTGTCTACTCTATTCCCTATGCTGTACCTTACATTACTGTGACTATTCTGTGATTACCAATTTCTATTTCTTACACCCATTCCCATGACCCCTCTCATATAAAAATATAAGAAAGTATTAACAATAACATAATAAATGAACATGTAGCAGCAATCAAATCTAAAAACCAAAATAAACTAACAGAACTGGACCAGGATCATAAATACAGAGAACATTTTGATGGTTGCCAGACAGCTCACTTTTAGATGAACAGAAACATAATCCCATCAGTAGCTTTAACTGAACACTTAATGCATATACAATGCTTTGTCCAAGCTAAAAGGTAATGAGAGAGAGAGAGAGAGAGAGAGAGAGAGAGAGAGAGAGAAAGGGAGGGAGAGAGAAATCTTCATGATAAAGGAAAGGAAAATTCTCTGAGGGCTTGTAAACATGATTATCAGTTATGGAACTTTATCAAAGCAATAAGAAAAAGCCTGTTAACAGTGGAAGTAAAAGGTAAAATATAAAAATAGTGACCTGTAATCATTGATTTATTTGGGAAGGCTTCCTGCAGTACATAAGTGATGAGCCTGAATTTTAAAATCATCATAACTTCTTTCAAAAGATCCAAAGGATCATTTTATTTTAGGAAAAAAGAATACTTCAGACACATTAATTTCAGGCATCTTCCAAGGCTATCAAATATAATGACAAAATTGTTCATGTAGGTCTACTCTTTGTATATGCACACACACACTACTAACAAAAGAACTGTTCTATAAACCCATCTTTAATATTTAAAGCCAGATTTTAAAATCGTTCCCTATTAATTTAACTACATGTAAATTTGAGTAATTTCATGACTGAAATTTTTGTTCATGTAAACAGCTTTGAATATCTTGACAGCTTTTTATTTCATAAAAAGAAAGTTATGTAATTTTTATGCTACTGTATTAGGCCTTATTTCACCCCTATTTGATTTAAAACAACTGCACTATGAAAGTTAGTCAATACACATTACCACATTACCCCAAGGAAATCTTAGTCATGTAGTAAAAGTGAAATAAAATTTTCTGAAAAATGGAAATTTATAAATTATATAGTCTAGGAAAAATCCAAAAATAATTATTGCTGTATGGTCTTTCAATAGGGAGATAATACACATTAAAAATAAATTTCTTATATGGAAAACACACATAAAATATAGACACAATTGACTTGTTGAAGTAGAAAACATATGGCTTGGCTCTTAAATATAGTGCATGTTGTTTCAAATTCAAAGATGTAAGGGATTTAACCAGAGAACCAATAGAAGCCTGAATTTAGGACTAGGAACAGGGACAGAGTGTGGAGAGGTAGCAACCAGAGCTGAGCAGTACAAGTAAGACGTGAGCTGCAGTTTAAACAGCTAATTCACGTGGAAATTCAAAGACATGAAAGTAGCCATTAAATTTAAGGTGGCTTGAGGATCATGATTGAGGAGATCATGGAAAAAGGTTCTAGTGATGGAGGATCGCTTTTATGGACTTTGGTCACGTGGGAAAGGAGGGAGCCACACAGGTCAAATAATCTGAATACTGGAGCATTATTGAAATCTGTGGTCATGGGCTTCTTAAAGTGAGATCACAGCGGACTTCGTCAGTCCTCAGCAGAAAGTCTGCTCAGCAAGCAAACTTAAAATTAGACATTGGGGAAAGGGGCTTCAGGCAAAGGAGTTAAGTTCTTGAAAAACTGTCAAACCCTCTTCTTTCTTTTTTTTATTTTTCCTTTTTGGTTCTTCCCTTACTTTTTACTTAAAAAAAAAAAAAAAAAAATCAGCTCCGGAGTGCTAATGTAGATACGTTGTGAAGCTAAAGTCATTCAGCTTGCTAGGGGCTTGTACTTGTTAACATAATGCCTTGCTTTTACTGAACCAGGGTTAACGCCAACACTCCATTCATTGGCATAGGACTGTATCTTTTATCTCTAACGGAATGGTAGAAGTGTGAGTATTGTCTGCTCTTCCTCTTCCCAAAAGTAAACAGAGGTAACCTCTGAAAATGGTTCATTATTTACTTGACCCAGAAAACCCCACAAAATCATGCAAATCAAAAGGTTTGAATCTTCATGTTCACTTTAAGAACAACAAGCAAAACAGAACCAAATATATGAATACAATGAATAGGCCTTCAGTGGGGGGGTGGGGCTTGAGGGGAGTGGGGAGGCAGAGGCAAGAAGAGGGAGCAGCTTAGACAAGAACCTAGTATAAAGGAACCATGGACATGGACAACAGGTGGGATTGACTTTGGGGGGAGTGGGTGGGTGGGGAGGGGGACAGAGGGGAGCAAAAAGGGGATGGATGTAATACAACAACAATAAAATTTAAAAAAAGAAAGAAAAACTAGAGCAAAAAAAAAAAAAAAAAAGAACGTGTGAAACTGCTCAGGCCATCAAGGGTGTGCACATTCGAAATGCCACCGAGTATCTGAAAGATGTCACATTAAAGAAGAAATGTGGTCCATTCCATCGATATAATGGGGGGAGTTGGTGTGCCTAGGCCCAACAATGGGGCTGGGTTGGTGTCCCAAAAAGAATGCTGAGTTTTTGCTGCACGTGCTTAAAAATGCAGAGTAATGCTGGGGTTAAGGGGTTAGGTGTAGATTCTCCGGTTGTTGAGCACATCCAGGAAGACAAAGCTCCTAAGATGCAGCAGATAATTTAGAGAGCTCATACGTGGGTTAACCTCTACATGAGCTCACCCTGCCCCCATCGAGATGATCCTCACTGAACAGGTGCAGGTTGTTCCTAAACCACAAGAGGAGGCTGCACAGAAGAAAAAGATGTCCCAGAAGACAGGGAGGAAACAAAAGCTTATGGCCTGAAAGTAAATTCAGTGTAAAATAAATACTAATAAAAGGGAAAAAAAGGAAAAGAAAGAAATGTTAGTATTAATTTACTTAAGCAGATTTACTTTGAAAAAATGGTACTACAATATGGTGTCAGTTTGCAAAAAAATGTACAAATAATTATTTTTCAATTATAGATACTTTATATCATGTTAAATTATAAAACAATGAGGGAAGAGGAAGGAAAAAGGTTCTAATATATGATCTGTGTACATCATATTTCCTTAAAGTATTCCTGAATGAGAAGAATAATATAAAATACAGGTCAACTACATAGATTGTATTTCCCCCCCTCACTCCCACCTCAAATGCTAAGATACCATCACTCAATTTTCATGGTATTTCCTGAGATTTTGAACCTGAATGATCTCAATTTCTACTCTGGCCTTCAGCTTCATAAGTTAGTAGAAAGACAACCCCTCCAGCAACACTTTCCAAGGGATATTACAAATATAGCATAAGACTGCTTTCGAGACTTTTAACATTGTTGTTTTTAGAAAGTAATTGGTTTTTCTTTGGTTTTTTTTTCCTCCTCCCAATGCTCAATGCAATCTATACTGCCTGGAAGCCAGACTTTAAATGAAGCAGATGCTCCAAGTTTAAACTCTGTACTGGTGAAGTTGTTTCCTAGCAACACAAAGTTACGAAAACTTCAAGGGTACCACTTTGCTCAATACAGTTTCTCCCATTTAGCTTCATGTACTCAGTGGCTATTAAAAAATAAAAAATAAAAAATCCTGAGTATCAAATCAAAACCAAGTTGATCCTACATTAACAAGAATTTAAAAAAAAATCATTCTATTGATTTTGAACTAAGGACATTTTCAAACCTTGGGCAGACAATAATCAGGCTTCATATATACAACACTTTAGAAAAAAGATTTTTCAGAATGAAATCTGGGAAGGTCTTTATAGAAGACTTTGGCCATAAAATATAATCAAGCAAATACATTTGAAAGATTTTAGGCTTTTGAAGAACTAGATAACTCAACAAAGGCAGGTCAAATGGTATTTAATTGAAATGCTTCATAGCAAAGGCTCCCACATTTTGATATACAACATTTTTACATTCTTAAAAAATTATTGGGCCCTGGCTGGTAGCTCAGTGGATAAGGCACCAGCCTGCGAACCCAAAGGTCGCAGGTTTGATTCCCCAGCCAGGGCACATAACAAGGTTGCAGGCCAGATCTCCAGTCAGGTCTGTAGCTGGAGGCAGGTGAAAAGCAACCATACATTGGTGTCTCTCTCCCTCTCTGCCTCTCTCCCTTCCTCTCTTTTTAGAAATGGTGAAATAAAATCTTAAAAAAAAAAAAAAATGATTGGGCTTCCCAAAGTGTTGTTTATGTGAGTTATATCTATCAACATTTTCCACATTAAATGTAATTAAATTTCCACATTAAATTCCACAAGTTAAAATGTAGATACTAGTTTTTACCTTTAATATTCATTCAAAAATAAATATGTATGTTAAAATAAGTAATGAATTCTATGCATATTTTCACAACAAGTTTAGTGAGGTGAGTTGACATAGTTTTATAGTTTTACAGGTCTCCTTGATGTCTGGCTTAACAGAAGACAGCTGGGTGCTTATATCTCCTTTGGCATTGACTCTGTTGTGGTATCACACATTGTAGAGTCTAGAAAGCTCTACTGTGCACTCTTGAGAGAATGAAAGTAAAAAGGCAAATGATCTCCTCCTTGTTCCCATCCTACTTACTCCCTCCTACCTTCTCCTCCCTCTTAGCTTTAGTATCAGTATTAATATCATCAGTATCAGTATCAGTATTACTTGGGAGCATACTTTGGGAACTGCTGCCAGTAAGTATGTTTCATTGGTGTATACAAAAACTTCAATGATTTCCTTTCACTTAGCCATTGACATTAGGCTGTATGGTAAAGTGATTATATTTTGGATGTGTGGAGTCAGTTTGCCTGAGTCTAACTGCTCTCTTGCCCCATAACCCTGTGTAAGTCACTCTATGTCTCACTTGTATCAGTTATAAAGTGGGCCTAATAGTAATTTTAAACTCATAGTACTATAAAGAGAATTAGGTAAGAACATATGGAAAACCCTTGGCATATTTCCGGCCCATAAAAGTATCCACCCAATCAATATTGCTTATTATTATTTTTGATTTTGAGATTATAAACTAAAGACTAAAACAAATGTATTAATAAGACAAAATGTTCAAACAGCCACCACTTCCATCCCACCCCATTTCTAATAAAGAAGAAATAACCTGAATCAGTGATTATCAGATGCTTACACACTTTAATGTATTTAGAGTTCAAGTTTGCTTGCCTTTTAATATCAAGGAAGTAGTATCTAAAACTATGTGCTAAATTTTTCTTATTTTCTTCTTCCCTAACTGACTCTTTTAATATCATCTGGTAGAGAGACAGAGGGGTGAAGATGGGTGCTTTTGCTTAAAGAAATAGAAGTGAGCACTAATGCAATATGAAAAAAAGCACAGAAGTACACAATTTGGTTTTGATGATTGATTTCTGGTAATAGGTAGATTAATGCTTGGTTTTATCTTTGTTCTGATTCATATAATGGCCAGGACTAAAGAGTACATGGGTTTGAATCATATGCTGATTACTCTCACTCACTGGGTTGATTATAACCAAACCACAGTAGAATATACTCTTTTACGGAAGCTGCATGACTGATAACATTCGAAACATAAATATCATGCTCTATTTTATAATTTCAAAGCACTCTAAGTATTTGTTCAATTTTTGTAACAACTCTATAGCTAAATATGTGGTACACATTCTTTTTTTCTTTTCACCTTGGGACATAGTTTAAAAGAGAAAATGCACTAAGATTGCACAAAGTCTTGCAAAGAGCTGAAGGGGAAGTCTTGAACTCTATAATAAATGTTGTTTCCTCAAAGAACTAATGGATGTTTTTGGAAATCAAATCTTTAAAACAAGATTTTGTTTTTGAACTTTAAACATTGGTAAAAATATGAGATGATGTTTAAAAATGCAGTTTCACATTTTATAAACAATTCTATTCCTTTCATATTCAGCATTAAAAAAAAAACAAAAAACATGCTACTGAATGTTATACCAAATCAGTTTTAATAGCTTTTGTTTGATAAAATAGTGGTTAGTGGGATGTGTGAAAATAGGGGTATTT
Organism: Noctilio leporinus; assembly: GCA_004026585.1. NCBI lineage: Eukaryota > Metazoa > Chordata > Mammalia > Chiroptera > Noctilionidae > Noctilio > Noctilio leporinus. Next base: position 220,937 of record PVIW01002096.1, read on the forward strand.
AACTTGTTTAGAAATAATTTAAGCTTGTCATGGAATTAATGAGCACTGTGTTTTAATTAAAAAGAAAACACTTTAATTTCTGTTTCATTATGATGAATTTTTATGACATCAAAGTGAAGAACCAAGGAAAAGAAAAGAGCGTTGGTCATCTTCTCACCTCCTTTTTTGAGAAAAATAAACATTGAGCCAGACTTAGAAGCCCTGTTTTCAAAGTCTGGTACAACAGTTTATAAGACAAGTGTTCTGAAATGTAGTTCAGAGCTTCAAATTCCTGGGAAACAGTTTGATAAACACAACTACTTGGTAGTTTTACTGAAGTAATTGAACAGGTTAATATTTTCCCCCGACTTTTTTTTTACTGCAGATCACACCTTTTGCATGATTTTAGTGTTTAACCTTTACTACAGAAGCCAGTAGTAATTAGATTTCATGCACATCTTTCCTTTGAAGTGCATTTAAAGAGAGAATGTTGGAGCCATAGTTTACCGAATTAAGTTATATCGTTGTTAGTATCTGTACTTTCATCCATTGCTCAACCATTTTAAGGAACTTGAAATAAATGCAAATTTTTTTCAAATATCAACAAAATTAATGGTATTGCCATTCTATACTATTATCTATAGTACTATAATACCATAATACATTAATAATGATGTTACAATAAAATTATTGCTATGGTAACAGGGTTGTAACATACTATTTATCTCAGTTTTACAGAAGAAAACATTTAGACACTGTCAGGCCAGGGGAATCTCTATGTCTGTGCATGGCTGGACCATCCCTCTGGGTCAGCCAGGGGGACAGCCTGGAAGCTAATCTTGTTCCCAAGCCCCAAAACACTGAGCACCTAAGGGTAACCAATTTAGCCACTCTGAACAACTAATATCACCTTGGGGTACACAGCCTCTTTGTTGTAATGTGTATATACAATGTCCTTGCTGTAAGCTAGGCATGCACCATTGTGGGGAAAAGTGGGGAAATCATGCATGTTCTAGGCGACACTATCAGTGCCAGGCCACATGGAAGTACGAGAGTGGGTGTAGGGATGCCAGGAATCTCTGCAGTTTTTAACCTAAGTGTAGGTGTGATAGGAGTGGGTCAATCAAGCGTGAGCACGCCAACACTCTAGCTGCCTGACCATGTGGTCATTAGCCTGCTGCTGTAATAAATCATGCCAAATCTCCTGAAGACTCTGGGTAAGTTCTGTTTTGCCACTGGACCAAAGGTCTCCTAGCTAATATGACTTGCTGGTCCTGGACCCAAAGTGCTGTGCCCCAACAAATGGCACCATGATCAAGATGCCAAGGTGTGAGGACCTGACAGGCACATATGGGTATATTAATTTGCTTAATATCACAGAGCTAAGAAGTGTCAGAGTAAATCCAAAATGAAGTTGTTTTACTTGATTAACCGTGTTCTTGATTTTGCTCGAATAGCTGCCTGTAGAAAATTTTTCAAAAGGTATTTTTTAGTCTCTTCAATTTACAATAAGGAAAACATGAGAATGAACTGGTTTTAGTTTGGTAAAAATCACACAATAATACCTACTTTGGGGCATGTACTAATGTCCAATTGGGTAAGGCTATTCCTGTATTTTGTTTTCCACAGATGGAAATGGTCCTCCCAATGCCAGCCATTCTGGGACGAAATCAGATTCAAGGACTAGTCAGGAAGTTGACAGGTATACTGCTGACTGAAGCCAGGAGGGAAGGCCTTCTGTCTATGCTTTGCTCTCTCTGCTTTCTTCTTTCTGGAGCTTGCTAAACAATTCCCTGACCATGGCAGAAACTTGCTTCTGCCTCATGGAATGAAGATAAAATGGAAGACACAGAGCCCAGACGTAGCAGGCAGGCACATTTCAGAAATCTTCAAAAAAGCATTTATAGCCAATGGGCTTTGAGAATAGTTATGAAGATAAAAAATGTGTGTAAGTTATTTTCTATGTTGTGTTTTTCTTTCATTATACAAAGTAAATAACCTCAAATATAAGTTAATTGGACCCCACACATTCAAATACTGTATCAGTAAAATCAGAGAAAAATATTTAAACTTTGATTCTACAGGCTCAATGGATCTGTAAAATTTATTTATAAATGTAAGTACATGAGCGATTAGGAGGAGAAAGAAGGTATAATTGTTGTAATCAAGAAGCAAGAGAACTTGGACCATGATGCACTAAGAGAGATTGGATTTGCACTTGTACCTTAAACAATTAGAAAGTTGAAAAATATATAAGAAATTACAGCTTTGGGACATTAAGAAATGCATGGTTATAATCCATTAGAGAATGATGAAATTTTCTAGAAACTGCCTAGAACAGGTTTTTCAGCCTTGGTTACTACTGACATTTTGGACTGGATATTGCTTTGTTTTGGGGGTTGTCCTGTGCATTGTAGAATATTTAGCAGTATCTCTGGCCTTGGCATACTCTATATAATAGCATTACTCTAATATTCCAAATAATTTTGCACCAGAACAGAGGCCAATATTACTTAAAGAAATACAACAGAATCTAGTATTCATGACATAAACTTCACAACAGTTCCCATAATCACTCTGGTTGTAATGACCTAAAATGCTACCAGGTACTGCAAATATTCCCTAGCAAGCAAACTCATCTCAGTTTGGGGACAATGGTCTAGAGGTAGTCCCCAAGTTGTAGCACAGAGAATGTAAACCCAAGGAAAAGATCCAAGCAAACATGCAGAATTACGAAGACAGAGGGAGCTCACAGAGAGTGAGAGTGGACAAAAGCTCTAGAATCTATCTAGTGGTATCCTAGGTCCAATATGTTTATATGAGAGAAATGTACTTTGGCAGGTAAAGGATCATTGGAAACGAGCAGGCAGAAAATTCACAGAGCTCACATTGGGCTGGAGACAGTTTTCCTTCCCACCAGCCAGTTGAAAGATCTTTAATGGATAGGGAAACCTCAGAATGGCACTGCAGTAGGAAGGGACCAAATTAACCCTCAAATAAAGGCTGTTCAAATTGTATCTTAAGAAACCTAAAAGCAGGGATTTAGCTGATTCCATAAATTAAAAAAGATATTCATCCTTTTATTTCAAATTTCTTTCTTTCTTTTTAAAGAGTTTATTCATTAGAGAGAAGGGCAGGGAGGGAGGAAAAAAGGGAGAGCAGTATCAATGTATGGTTACCTTTCACCTGCCTCCAGCTACAGATCTGGCTGGAGACCTGGCTTGCAACCTAGTTGTGTTGCCCTGGCTGGGAATCGAACCAGTGACCTTTAGGTTCACAGGCTGGTGTCTATCCACTGAGGCTGATTCCAAATAATTTTGCACCAGAACAGAGCCCAATACTACTTAAAGAAATACAACAGAATCTAGTGTTCATGACATAAACTTCACACTTAATGCAACTGAAAAATAGTCCTCATAATCATGAAAAAAATTAACCAGAAGTAATAAGCTCACAAGTGAGTGAGATAACAGAATCAGGAGAAAATAACATTTGCAAATATAAAAAATATATAGGTATGTACCATATATTCAAGAAGGTAAAAAATATGATAATGATAAAGAGAGAAAGAAATAAAAGATATAAAACATAAAAAATGTATAAAAATACATATAAAATAAAAGTACACTAAATAGAATTATAGCAGATTAGATCCACATAAGAGCATAAACACATAGCAATAGAAATGAAGCACAGAGATGAAAGAAAAAGATTAGACATAATTAAAGCCACAATGAGACATAATTGTATACTAACATATGTAATTGGGTCAAGAAGGAAGGGATGCTCAAAGGGGTGGTTTTGAAAACAAAAGGTGCAGAATTTTCAAAAATTGGTTAAAACTCTAAACGCACATATGCAAGGAGCTAAACAAAGCCTAATCATAATAAACACAATGAAAACAACACTAAAAGATGTCAAAATCAAAGTGTTAAAATCAGTGATGTGAAGAAAATTTTTAATAGCAATCAGAGGTAAATAAAAATAAAGAGACTTATGTACAAAGTGAAAAGCTAACATTAACAAAGCTTTCTTATCCAAATTTATGCAAGCTAAAAGAAAACATAATATTGTTAAATTACTTTTGGTGAAAAAAGTGTCCCAGACTGTAAACTTGGCTGTTTTCTACCTGATTAAAATTTTTTTCTAAAAAGAAAAATAAAAGAAAAACTTAATCAGACAAATAAAATCTGAGAGAGCTCATCACTAGCACATGGGAATTATAAGAAATGTGAAAGAAATTTCTTCAGGTAGACAAAAGGCATTGAAAATGACTACATCTCTCCCCACAAAAATAAAAACAGAGTCAATAGCCTACCACAGTGGCTCAATTCTATCTCAAGTACCAAGCATATATTTTAAAAAATAAGTACTGTTGACAACCCTGTATCTTAATATACAAGATATTTTAGTGTTAAACTAGTTGTTGGTAAAGATACATAAGTACCTCTAAAAAACTATCTCCCCATCCTTTCACAGTGGAGTTATCATAGCCAACGATGTCTATCCAAGGTGTGATTATTGCTTATTGAAAAAGATATTAATAATAAAAGAAAAAAAAAGAAATTTCTTCAGATTGAGGAAAAATATCAGGTAAGAATTTAAAAATATACAAATAAATGACATGACAGAATTTATAACTATAAATAACTATATTTATTCAAATGTTTAAAATAATTCATTAACATAGTTGATTTTGTGAACAAAATATAAATATATTTTAAAGCTTATAACACATATAAAAATAAAAATAACATCAAAGAATAGAAGGGCTGAAATGGATATAAAGTCTTATCTATTTTCTACAGACCAGCAGTGGCATGATGTTTAAAGGTAGATGGTAATAGGTTGAAGATTATATTTTGAACTCTGGAGTATTATATCAAAGTGATCTGAGTGATAAGACAATAGTAAAGAGAAAGTAGAATTTCAAAAAAAACTCAACTAACCAAAAAGGAAGTAGGCAGGAAAAAAGCAACCAAGAACAAATAGAATAGTTGGGAAACAAATAGTGAGATGTTTGGTTTAAAGACAACCATATTAATAATTATATTCAGCCTTAGAAGAATGATCTAAAATTCCAATTTATTGGCAGAGATCATCAAGTTGAATCAAAAGCAATTATCATCTATAAGAAACTCATATTAAATATAAATACACCAGAAGGTGAAAAGTAGAAGGTTTTAAAAGATGAAAATACTAAGCAAAGAAAGTGGAATTGAATATATTAATACCAAAGTAGATTTCTGAGCTAACAATATAACCAGGAAAAGAAACATTTTATACTGATAAGGTCAATTCAACAGGAAGGTATAACAATCCTAAATGTGAATATGCCTAATTAAAACAAAAAGAAAGACTATACAATGATACAAGTATAGTTGGAAGTAGAAAAACTTTTTTCTTAGCAATTGATAAAACAGCTAATGGAAAGAAGAAAGATTTGAGAAATACTATCCACCACTCTCCCTCTTGAATAAAAACACACAAAACCCCTCAAAGTAACAACATGTTAAATCTAGCAACATATAAAAAGAATAAAACATGACCGAATGGTTAATATTTTAAAAATCAATGTATTCCATCATGTTAACACACACAAAAAGAATAGAACATACGATTATCTCAATAGATGTAAGAGAAGTGGATCACAAAATCATTATTTATTAAAACTTTCATCAAACTAGGTTAGGCCCTAACTCCCTCAGTCTGATAACGGGTATCTTTAAAAGTGCTACAACTAACATCATATATCTTTTATAAGAAACTGGGGGTTGTAGATTATCAAAGTATAATCTATTCAGAATGTATCTATATATCAATACTTTGCCCAAAATAAATGATTTAATGAAGTTGTCGAAAATACTCTACATGCCTTGAGATTTAAATGACTGCCATATACATAATTCAGATCATGGGGACATTTGTGACAAGAATCCACTTGAAAGAATAAGGGGTCCCTTAGGAAACGACTCAGCCTGAAAGAAAAGAGAATCCTGGCACAGAAGTTTATCTTTGTTTTAACAGCAGAATAAAGGTGAGGTCAGCCCTTGTAGATTTTATTCCTCTTGCCCAAAGTTCAACAACTGAAAAACTGCCCACAGCCACCTACTGAGTACTAAGGTAAAAGGATAGAATAAAAGCAACAAAATTCTTAGTAAATGCTAATTAAAAGGTTATATTATATTTTTAACAATACAATGAAGTCTAAGATATAAACCACATTGCTTTCAATGGTTTTGCAGGTATAGAAAATCTTGCCAGTGTTGTTGAAAGTGATGCAAGATAGTGGTCTTGATGTGGATTTTGATAATGTTGACACCAGAGGGTGACTCCTTTCCTCCATCTTACCACCATTATCATCATCACCAAACAATACACTGCATCATCAGACATTGATACAGAACTGAATTAGCTACTGGAAATTAATTATTAGTAATTATTACTGTTTAACAAAAAAACTTAGAAAATGATTGATAGCAGATAATCCTTTCAAGAAGCATTTAGAAAAATGGTTAGAGATTTTTATAAATTCTCTAGGACATTTTCCCTGTACCCCTTATTTTCCAGTAAGTTCCTCTACCACTTACACTCTTATCATAAAAATTTTGAGGACTCTAATGATAGAATTTGGAACATTCTAGTTTGTCTGTTTATTCCTTGTCATAAAGCAGCCAAAAAATACAAGTAAATAGCTTCTTATTCTAATGTTTAATTTATTTTCTCTGTATTGCTCAGGTAGTTTTGGATTATACATTTTTTAGCTTTATTGAGCTATAATTGACAAATAAAACTAAGATATATAAAGTGTTCAGTGATATATGAATGCATTTTGAATAGATTATACTTTGATAATCTGCAACCCTCAATTTCTTATTAAAACACAGATTTATTTTTTGTTACATTCTATATTCACCAGGCTGACATTTAACCTTACTTTCATGATTACCAGGGTAAGTGGGTAGTAAGATAGTATGTTTATTTTCACATTGGCCTAGGATGGTACATGGTTCTTTAGCTCACATTCTGTTAGCAAACTAAGTCATACGAATGGTAGAAGGAACTTGTACCCTTTGCAACAACATGGATGGAACTGGAGAGTATTATGCTTAGTGAAATAAGCCAGCCAGTGAAGGACAAATATCATATGATCTCACCCATTACAGGACAATAATGAGCAAAACTAACAACAAGCAAAACAGAACCAAGTATATGAATCCAAGGAATAGGCCTTCAGTGGTCAGGGGGAAAGGGGTTGGAGGGAGGGGGTAGGCAGAGGCAAGAAAGGGGAGCAGCATAGACAAGAACCTAGTATAAAGGAACCATGGACATGGACAACAGGTGGGATTGACTTTGGGGGGAATGGGTGGGTGGGGAGGGGGATAGAGGGGAGCAAAAAGGGGATGGATGTAATACAACAACAATAAAATTTAAAAAAAGAAAGAAAGAAAGAAAGAAAAGGTGCAGTCCTATCAACACTGCACAAGGGTTCCTTATCCTCCACATCTCTGCCAACATTTGTTGTTTGTTGATTTATTGATAACTATTCTGATATATGTGAGGTAATATCTCATTGTAGTTTTAATGTGCGTTTTTCTGATGATTAGTAACTTTGACCCTATTTTCATATGCTTATTGAACATCTATGTATATGTTCTCTTGGAGAAGTATCTATTCAGGTGCTTTGCCCATTTTCCAAATGGATTTGTTTTTGGTATTGAGTTTTCAAAGTTCTTTATAAATTTTAGATATTAACACCTCATCAGATATATCATTGGAGAATATGTTATTCCATTCAGTGGGTTGGATTTTCATTGTGTTGATGACTTCTTTTTCAATGCACAAACTTTTTAGTTTAATGTAGTCCCATTTTTTGAAAAATTTTTAGTGCCAAGGAAATATAGCCTAAAAATATTTGCTATAAGAAATGTCCAAGATTTTACTGCCTATGTTTTCTTCCAGGATTTTTATGTTTTGGAATCTAATGTTTAAATCTTTAACTGTCAGTAGGAATGAAGATAGGTGCATCCACTGTGGAAAGCAGTATAGAGTTACCTCAAAAAATTAAAAATGGAACTGCCTTATGACTCAGTGATTCCATTTCTGGGAATTTACTTGAAGAAAGTCAAAACACTAATTTGAAAGAATATATGCACCCTGTGTTCATTGCAGCGTTATTTACAAATGCCAAGGTTTGGAAGCAGCCCAAGTGTATGTTTACATCAGGTATGATTACACAACAAAATACTACTCATAAAAAGGATGGAAATCTTACTCTTTGTGACTGCATGTATGGACCTGGAGAACATTATGCTAACAGAAATATGCCAGCAAGAAAAACAAGTACCATATGATTTCACTTATGGAGTCTAATGAACAAAATGAACTAACAAGCAAAATAATGACAAATTCACAAATAGAGAGCAGACTTATAGATAGCTACAGATAGGGGAAGATAGATAAAGGGTAGGGAAGTAAAAGGATTTAGCAAAAAATAAAAAAATATTAGAAAAGCTCATGGACAGGGACAACAGTGTGGTGATAGCCAGAGAGGTTTGGTAGAAGGAGACAGAAGAGGACAAAGTTGGGGGATAAATGGTGATGGATGGAGACTTGACTTGGGGTGGCGAACACACAATACAGTGTACAGATCATGTGTAGTAAAAGTACACGCATGAAACCTGTACAATTTTGTTAACCAGTGTCACCTCAATAAATTTAGTAAAAAGGAGTTATTATGGAAGAAAAAGAAAACGTTATCCTACCATGTCCAATAGAAAAACTGGCTTATTTATGGATAGCCCAACTTTTAGAAGAATGGACATTAAATTAATACATTTGTAGGATTCACTACAAATGATATATTTCTGAGAATATATTCTACATAATAAAATAGATGAAAACAATTTTCCTCCTGTTCAATACTTATTAAAGATTTTATATACTTATGTTAACCATATCACAAATAGTGCTTAGTATATACTTGCTTTATATAAATGTATTTTTACATGATCAAAGAAAGACAAAAGACACAGCAAAACTTTTGATTTGGCATTTCAAGCATGTCAGGCAGGATGCTTCCATACAGCATATGGAAAAAAATGCTACAATGATAGATATCTGTGCACCACTGCTGTTGTTCTGACTTCCAGGGAGTCTATTCAGCCTTTAACAACTGAGGGCTCCAAATAAAATCACAGAGGATCTCAGAATTGTAAGATATATTTAGTTTCATGAAAGGGCTATGTGCAGCTCCATGTGGTTTCAGAGTTTGGTGGTAACAGAAAACACCAGGGATTATATTTAGGAAAGATGTCCTGAAGTTTGCACTGAGAGACTATAGGAAACAAAATAGAAACAGGTGGGTATCATCCTCAATGTCGAGTGACATGGGGATTCTGCATATCATCACTTTATCCCCCACCCCATCCACACACACAGACATTTCTCTCAGCATAACTACTTTATTGAAAGCTTGTAACTATATTGTAAAAAAATAATATATTTTGAACTTTCAGGAGCGTATTGAAATAGCAAGGGAAAGGTCAAACTGATGTATTCTTTGTCACTGTTTTCTGTACCTTCCACCATTAACCATTACAGTTGACCCTCAAGCAACACCGAGTCAGGTACAATGACCCTTGAGTATTTGAAAATCTTCATATAAATGTCAACTCTCCTGAAGTTATCCTTTGGTATCCATAGAGGATTGGTTTCTATGGTAATACTGAAATTTACAGATGATTCAAGTCCTCTATATAAAATGGCTTAGATCAATGCATACAGTTAATCACACCCCATCCAAGGACCCCAACCACAGGAAAACAGTGCATGTATTTATTGAAAAAAATCTGCACATAAGTGGAGCCATGCATGTTTAAGCCTATGTAGTTCAAGGATCAACTGTATTTTGTTCTTGATTTATATAAATTGGGCTAAGATAAACATTACACAATATAAATCATAATTTCAGAATAGACAAACAACAGTAAAGAATGTTTCTGTGCATGATCTATGGAGGACCACCCAGGGGGCAGAATATTTTCTAGTTTAATAGAAATATGGTAGAAAATTCTACACAAAAGAACTTCATAATTCTTCTCTGGAGAACAAGATGGGGCACAAAAATGATCAGTATTAGTGAAAGATATGGTTTGATCCATAAAACATTTGCCTAACTCATAACATTGGGTGAAAGAGTATGGCTTTAGTGTCAACACATTAATACCTAAAGGAAAACTTCAACTGGATCTTGTTGGATAATTTATCTATCTTTTATATTCCTCCAAAATGCCCATGCCAATGATTACCTTAAAAGAGCATTTGAAATGCCCATAAGGTATTGAATGAGCTCACTGTGACTACACAGTTCTTAGGCTGCCCACCTAATAGAGATGGAATTCAAGCAAGAATGATCATAGCTTTAATGTGACTGAGTTGCTTCATTTTCCTGGATCTTCCATATTGTGGGGGAAGACAACACAGAATTTGGGGAATAAAGCAGAGGGTCACTTTTTTCTTTTTTTAATCATGAAAATTCTGGCAATCATTAATGATTGCCTAAAAAGTAGGAATTCCTAAAAAGTAGGAATAGGTGATGTGTTTGAATAAACTGAGATTATTAAGGATCTTAAGATGGTTTGAATGTAGTTACAGGAAATAGGACAGTAAGTTAATGGTGGTATGGAAAATATGAAAAATATTTTAATATGTTCTATGTATATTGATACTGAACACACAGGAGGCAGTCCTATGAATAACTCTTTTGGTAACTGATGCTCAATATGGTCCTAGATGGGGTAAAAGCCTATACTGGGGGGAAAAAAGCAAGGTTTCTTTTTAATTTTTGGTCTGGTTCCTTATTCTTCTGAGATAATCCTCAATAATGCCACTTGTGAGAATAGTATGCAGAATTCTGGCATTAGAAGCTGATGCTTGTTCAACTTTACTCTTTCCAGCCAACTCAGTCTCTCTTTCTGGCTGTATAAATATTGTTCCAAGAATAATGTATTCACCTGAAATAAAATTTGAACCTTAACTAATCTTTAAGGAAATTATTTAACTCTATATTTATGACATTTTATTAAAATGTTAAGATTGCTTCCTAATAAAATGTATGTGTATATATAGTAGCAGAGGATAAACAGCACCACAGATACCTTTGGGTAACAGAAGTTTTCAATTAATTGGAAATAGGCTACGGTTTGTGCCTTTTTTGGTACTGATTTCAATATTTAAAAATTTAAAAACAGACAAAATGTACCTAGAATGTTTTTGCTGGTTCTTAAAATACATATAAGAGAGAGTATAAGGTCCAAATAAACAGGGAATGAGGAGACTAAAGTGATTCAGCGAAATGAAGTTGAGGAACTTCAAAATCAGGAACACATTTGTACATTTAAAACAAAACTGTCATTTCCCAAGTTAAGGGAGAGTGTTCCCTTCTTACATTCTGATTCCATGAGCATGGTGACTCAGTCTCACCTGGTGCTCAGCTTTGGCAGTCCTAAAGTGTTTAGTATTAAAGTCAATACTTGTTTCTCCGCAGGCCTAATATCTCCAAAGCTAGGGAGGAAAACAGAAAGAAAAAAATGTTGCAAAATAGTTTGACTAAAAATCTACTTTGGTCTGAAAGCAAAAGCAGAAAGCCAAGTGACGTGGAGAAACAATACACCAATACAAAAATTAATGATTTTTCTTTCATCATTCAACACATACTTTTTCAAAATTTGTTTAAGCTTGATGGGTAGGAGTTAAAAATAAATATCAGTTGTTATTGCTTGAAGATAGACCTTATCTTACTTCTATATGCCATTTCTTGTTTTCTCTGTGTAGTATGACCTTTCTCCCAGAATCTAACCCACCTTTTATATCCTATATTACGTATTTTAGTATTCAGATAAATTCCCCTAATCCCTTCTCAGCTAGATGCATTATTATACAAAAACCTCACTGAACTTTGTTATTATTTTCGATTCCACTTTGTACTTATTTGTTTATAAATATATTTTTTCTCCTATTAAGTTAGAGTCTCTTGAAGGAGAAGAAACTGAAACCTCATCAACTTTGCAATCTCCAGTGTTGAGCACAAATAATTGAACACACTGCGTGCACAGAAACTGTGCTTTGATTTCAATTGGATATATACGATCTAGATTTGTCACATGATAGGATAATGCTGTGTTTGGGAGGGTAATGTGATAGTGAAACATGGAGTGCCTTTATATGAGGAAAAATAAAAACATTACTTCAAACAATGCCTAACTCATCTAATGAAATATTTTGTCAAAACATGTATTTCTCAATATCTCCAGCTATAGTAAGGAAGATTAACCTGCAAAGTTCTATCATTCTGCATTTTGTAGAGTATAACTGATTGGTTTCTATTTTCATCTTTCCTACAGTCATTTAATTCTCCCAAAAGCATTTTCTGATAATAAATATTATGAATATAAAGATATCTGAATTAATTCATTCCTGGACTTATATACAAACTTAAAATCATGACTATGATTAGTTATATTAGTAATGATAAATGTATAGCAATACTTTCTCCCTATTGATATAGTTAAATAGGACACAGGAAAGCAATACTTAAAATGAACACCTCAAGAAATAATAATGCAAAAGTTAAAAGCTTTTTTTCTCAGAAAAAGATAATCACTTAGGTAATTTAGGATATGCCCAACCTGACCACTCAACAGACTTATAACTTGAGAGAAATGAATCAGCTGACTTTAAAACAAGCAAAACTTTGACACAAACTGATCTTTTAGTTAACTTTCTTTTTCCTTTTCCATGGATATTTTATTTTATTTATTTACTTATATATTTTAGTTCAGAGGAGCTCTCTTCACATAAAATTTTAAGTGCTATAAATCAGGGAAACTAGAATTAGGCAAATAGCACAGCGACAGGATCTCTCCTAATGCTAGCCAATTGTAAAAGTGCATTTCCAGGCTGCGGTTGACATTTTACTATTCAAGACTTCATTTTTCCCTTGTTTAGATGGAGCCTCTATTTTCTCTAGTTATTTGGGCATGTGTCAGGTGGCTTATTATAATGCAAATGAAACAAAGCATTTCATCCCAATGTCAGATAACTTCCCAAGCTTTGGTTAAGGGCAGAGAATGCTGTGATAGCTGCCAACACCATACAGATAGCTTCTAGACTAAAGCATTTTGAAAGGGCGTGGGTTTGAATTTAACTCTTTAGTCAAGGGTTTAATTTAGCTTTACTTTTATTGTGTTTTTTCTTTCTGCTACAATTCAGTAGTGTTCACTTAAATGATAGTCCTTTGGCATATGGAAGCACAATTCATATTCTTAAGAATTGATTTTCATATAATCCAGGTAACACTGGTTTTTGCAGACAAAGAATCAATTAAAACTTGCTCAGGTAAGAAGAGGCAAGGCAATTTTTCATTCACTCATCAGTTCTTTAATTTATCTTATAAAATTAATGGAAAGGGCAAAGATGAAAGAGATATATGCCATTGAAGGTTGGTAGTTTAGGAAGATCGACAGCCACGTTGCTAAGACAGTTACAGTTGGATAAAAGATTTGAGGGCACTGCCATGGTCCTGGGGTGGCAAAAATTACTGCTCCAGAAAACAAACTTTGCTTTGAAATACTGTAATGAATGATTCAACGTGAACATGGCTTTGGGGATGGAATAACTTAGAAAATTGGGTGGTTATGATTAAAGCAGGTTTTGGGGGCCATAGCTTGACTAACTGGGGAAAGGATATATTCATTTCCAGTGAGCTTGAACAATAACACAAGACTGAAGGCACCTAGCTGAGGTCATTGAGGGGCTCACTCATGGCAGAATTCCATATCCCTTCCTCACTTGATGCCTAACCAGAATGAGACTTACCCTGCAGTGAAGTTCATCAGTGATTGTAACTGAACAGGGATGGGTTAGGCAAAATTGAAAAGAGACAGGTAAACATTCAGGCCCTTCATATTATAATCGGTCCAGTCACAGATTATTATAATTATTATTGTAATTATAATTGTCCTTTAATCTTTTTAATACACCAGGATCTTCCACTGGCTAATCAAAGAGTGTTTCCTGACCTGAATATAAGGCAAGTAGTCAGAAATAAAGGAATGTAACTATAATTGTAGCTGGGTAGTTTTGAATAGTCACATGGAGACATGGGACAAATAGTCTGATTAATTTGTAGATATTTATTTAGCTGAGCCTTTTTTGTAGAAGTATTTTTTCACTTTATTTGTAGAAGGAAGTGATGAGATATTCTATATTGGGTCCCATGGAAAAGAAGAGATAGAAAAGAAGGCACTGAACCTGTTCTTTTCCTTCTGTGAAGGGCTTTGCTCTCACAGAAGACTTGCTGATGGTGAGGGTATGCATTTGGATGCTCCTCTGGGTCCACGGAGACTAACAGAACAGCAGAGAGGGGTCCTCGCCATTTATCTATGAACCAAAGCATATCTTCTGAGTCCCAGTGAGGATATCACAGCCATGTGAAAATGTGAAGTTTTTGCCAATTTTCAGAAAAGCAGCAGCTGTGGATTAGGTAAACACTCAGCAGACAACAGGAGGAAGAGTATCTAGCAGCATTCATCTGGAGCAGAATTGTTCTGTGTAAACACATGGATGGTACACACTACTTCTGCTTATTTTAGTACAAGAAGAGGAGAACAAATAACAAATATTCAAAAATGCTATCTTGTTTTTATCAGTACTGTTCTTCAACTCAGTTTCTCAGTTTGCCATTAATTCCTATGAAGCATTCCTATGTTATAATGCCTTGTCTGAGATCTCAAAATTCATAAGGTGAGATTTCTTAGTCATAATCCCAGCATGGTCATACAGACCAATTTGCCTGGGTATAAATGTCAATGACTCTCCTTTCACTTTCAAAAATGACCCAGCTCAAACAATAAATGATGTGGTCAATCTTCCATGGACCATTTGTGTTCCATCCCAGATCAACAGAATCAAAATACATGTGACTGGTGTAGGGGACAAGAATCTATATTCTAAACAAATGTACAGTGGATCTTTATGCAAACAGTGAAATTGGTATTTCAGCCCAAGACTCTCCAATCCAAAGCCCATGAGAGTTTTATTACACAACACTACCTCTAGGAAAGATGTCTGTATAGTGTTGGTATGAAATTTCAAGATGTACAAGTTGATGTTTTTACATGGTTTGCTTTTATGGTTTTAAATGATAATCTAATGTCTCAAACAAAATTTGATATGTTTGGAATAAAAGGCTAAAAGCTCTTCAATACCAGCAAAAGAGATATTTAATATAATTTGCTCATACAAATTTCCTACCATAATTCATAAATGTGCATATGAGAGACCAAGTTATGACTTGTGTAGATGTGATTCATGTTTATTGTGTTTATTTTATATTTCATTTTGCTTGTCTTTACAGCTGAGGGAAAAGAAAACTAAGTATAAGAAATTGACCATTACTTTATTATTAATTTATTTCATCACCAGTGAAATTTCTTTGAACCATTCACTTCTTAAATTGGATATTAAAAGTATTTTCCCCAGTAGGTGTTATATGAAAAGTTGGAAACTAGTACTATTTCTAAATAAAGAAAATTCTTTAAGAAAGAGTTCTTTGGAATAATTTGAAATACAGCCCTAACCTTCCATCATTTAACTTTCTATTGTTTTAGTAGCATATGTTTCCTGGGTTTGCTTCTTGTTTTCTCTCCCTTTCTCTGACATTATCCAAAATTTACAGAGCTTCACATTTCAGCATCCAAGCCAGCTAATTATCATGGTCCAGCAGATGGTGTGGTCCAAATGGTATGTCACCACAGCTGCGCTAATATCTTTTCAGACCAGGCAGGCCAACAGAGTAGCTTTTCCTCCTACATTTCTACTGTGAGCCTTTATCTCAGGGATGTTGGGTGAGCGGCAGAGGGCCAGCAGCAGAGGAAAATCTCTGATTGTGCTTTGGGACACAAACCAGGGACCTTTGCATCTGCTCAGGAATCTCCACCAGCTGGTTTGTTGCAGGAATAATTTGGAAAATCTGCCTGATTTGCTAACACTGGTAGATCTAGGGGTAAACTGCTCATATGAACTGAACTGATCCTAATACATGGGTTTGGGATGAGAATGCCTTCTCCCTGTATATATCAAGGAAACAAAAATGAGAACAGAAAAGCTTATCCCTAATGCCCTAGCAAAAAGTATATGAGCCTACTAAATGGTGACTAAATAAACAAATAGATAAATAAATTCAAAGTTGTGTGTGTGTGTGTGTGTGTTTATTTTGTCCTGAAAGTATGGAGCTAATGTCAATATAATTAAAACTGCACAGCTGATACTTTTGGGACAGACCTCATAAATTCTGTCCAGAAGGTACTCAGTCATGTAATATAAAAAAGAGACGTTTACTGAAAAACAAGATATAAGAAACCCTGTACATAGGACAATGATGCCATAGTCCCTTTCAAAGTAGGCACCTTGGGACCTCACATAGTTCTCCCAATCTCCATCAGCTGCCCCATCGTATTTTCCTGAATCTCATTGATGTTGTAAAATCTCTTCCCTTTTAAAGGTGATTTTAGTTTTGGGAAAAGCCAGAAGTTACAGGGTTCCAAATCTGGGCTGTAGTGGGGCTGAGTCACACGAGTGATTTGATATTTCACCAAAATACCAAAATAAGAGACATGAGCAGGCATGCTATCATAATGAAGCTGTCAATCACCAGCTGCCCATAGCTGTGGCCTTCTGAATCATATGAATAATTTCTGTGGAGGAATGTTCAAGCTTAATGCAAAAAACTTTAAAAATTTTATTCACTATTTTTAGAGAGAAGGGCAGGGAGGGAGGAAGAAAGGGAGGGAAACACCAATGTATGGTTGCCTTTCACCTGCCTCCAGCTATGGACCTGGATGGAGACCTGGCTGAAGACCTGGCTTACAACCTGGTTATGTGCCCTGACTGGGGAATAGAAACAGCAACCCTTGGGTTCATAGGCCAGTGACAATCCACTGAGTCACACTAGCCAAGGCTTAATGCAAAATTTGATGCAGATTTGTTGCTTTACTTACTCAGTCACTGAATGGGACAGCCACACAGTACAAATACTAGGTCAATGATGTCTACTGCCTTTAATGAATGGTATAGTGATGTTGTTCTTGTTCATGCATGTGCTTTCTAGTCCACTCTCCTTGGCTGCCAGGTTACATAGATGTCATGCAAACCATTCTTGTTATATTAAGGATGGCTGGGCTTTTTCTGGACAGACTTGTATAATGTAGGATATGAGAGACAAAACAAAGACAATTTAATGTTTTTGATCCAATGTAATTAGTTATAAAAATAAATAGTCTTTTCTCATGTAAGAATGACTATGAGTAGGATACCTTTTTTGGCAGAAGATAAGTTCAGTTTGGGGCTATTTTTAATTAGATACTCAAAAGAAACTGTTGAGGTGACATCATATATGAGTGTGGAATTTGGGAGTGAGATCTGAATTGTAGATATAAATTTGAAAGTAATTGTCATGTAGAAACTAAAGTCATAGGTTTGCATGAGATCACCAACATAGTGAATACAGGTTAAAAAAAGGCAGAGGACAGATTCCTAGAGTTTTACAAACTTGAGAGCTATGTTATCCCATTCCTTGTTTCAAAGACTTTGTGGAATAGAAAGAGAATACTTTGCTTTTTACCATTGTACATTTTGTATAAAATAAATTTCTTAATGCAGCTATAAGGTAGCTCTCTTTCCATAGGAAAGATTATCTTTTGTTTTTAACTGATATACTCTTTTTTTCCACTTTCCTGTTGAAAATGTCTTCTTCTATAAAATAACACTACTAATAGAAGTTGTTTTATATGTATCTTTATGTAGAAATATATCGTATGTAGAAATTGTATTCATTTTATAAATCCAAGTGCATGTAACCCATTTATTCATTCTTCACTATGCAAGTGAAAACACATATACACTAGGCCTGGGTTAAGTAACCCAAAGTGCAGTAGGTGAGGATTACTTAAAAATGAAAATAGGTGTTAAAAGTAAATAAACCTGATATAACTGCTATATACTCTCCTGAGTTACCTTGGATAATTTGTTTTCCTTTCTTGAGCCTTAGATTTCTTGGGTATAAAATAAGAATAATAATATGCATTCTTAAGAATTTTTATGAGTATTGATATTAGTGAGTGATAAGTTATTGAGAAGCTGTTGTTGTTTTACTAAGTTTGCTATTATTGCTTCATTACTGTATATCTAACTGTACCTGGTTTGGTGTCTATAGTTCTCATTTTGTAAGTATTTTTAATATACCTACATAAATTGATATCTCTTTGGATAAAAGTTTATTTTAAAATACAGAATTCATTTGTTTTCCCAGCTTAACTGGGCATAAGCAGTGAAACATATCACATTCCATAGTTAATTTAATCATCTGTTTACTGATGCAATAAATATTTCTGAGCACTTGCTATGTATCAAGGACATTGCCATGGGCAAAGGAGACAGGAATCAAGTAAAAGGTGACCTTTACTCTATGGTTGCTTATTCTCTATCAGGGAAACTAAAAGAATCTGGGTGCTAAGGAAGTACAAATGAGGATCACCAAATTAAGGGAAACTCAATGAGACATTATCTAAGCTGAATCCCAATGGTTAAAAAGAAGCTGGCTATGTTAAGGGTTAAGTAAGGTGAGAAGCTATTTTAGGCAGATAGTACAGGCATGAAGGTAGAAAGGGCATAGCACATTCACTGACTGAAGACTCGGCCAACTTGTGAGTACCCTTCCAAGTGCCTAACCCTATAGGCAACCTACAAACCGAGTCAAACCAAATCAAACTAAAACAAAAAACACACAATTGTCCTTCCCTGCCTCCCCATGCCTTGGCTCCCAAATGGTTGCAGCTACAGGTTCAGGAATTACTCATAGTTTTGTCCCCATCCTTTGTTTTTTACATGCTAGTTTTTTTTTACAACTTCTGGTTTCCATCCCAATATTCATAAGCAAATCATTTTCTTTCTTGCCATTTCAGAAAAATTACTTATGGAAACATTGGTTTCATTTTGTATTCCACCTCTGTCAAAACTACTGTCAGTTATTTCACCTCTCATTTGCTATAGATCCCTGTGATGTACTATTGTAGCCCACAGAAAAATTTTCCTCTCCTCCAGCTTTCAGGGCAACACATTTAAGCTAAAGTGTCAATATTATTGACCCTTAGTACTTAGAAAAGAAAGATTCTCATCGTACTTGAGGGGATCTCTAGTTGGTTCTGTACCTAAGAAATAACCAAAACTATTTAAAATGCCATTTTTATTTTCCTTAGCAGAGCATCAACCTCTCACATTTTTGCCTAAGTCTGTCTATATATACGTGTGTGTGTGTGTGTGTGTCATACGTAGACTTAACTAAAATTTGTAGAACCATGTTTTTAAGCTCTAACATCAGATATCCCAATGTACTGCCTCTTTGTGTAAACAGGTGCAAACTTTCAGCTTTCATCCTAGGGCAATGACTTGCAACTCTAAATGGTGAGTGTGGCCTTTATTAAATTGGAGGTGATAAAATTGTGACTGTCATAATGGTTTAGAATTCCAGGGATCTCCAATAACAAAACAAGGGTACTTTTATACAGCAACATTTTTACTGTGGGCTTTTCACTAGGCACAGAGTGTGGTGACCAGGGGATGATGTAAGAAGCTGTATGGATAGGAAAACTGAGAGGTTCCTCAAAACACACAAGAATTTCACTAAGTACAAGGCATGATCTAATTGCTAGGAGCAGGAAGAAAGGGGAGAGATGTCATTCTAATATGTCAGGTTTTCAGAGTAAACTTCGGAAGACTATAATAGGCTGTACTTCTGAGAAATAGAAAGATAAGGGTAAGTCTGGAAAGTAAAAGTAATTCCCCAAAAGTAAAAAAGCTGTTTACTTTGGTGGAAATGTGCGTGTGTGTGTGTGTGTGTGTGTGTGTGTGTGTATGTGTGTGCATGAGAGAGAGAGAGGGAGGGAGGGAGGAAGGGAGAAGAGAGACTAACAGAAAGAGAGAGAGAGAGAGAGAGAGAGAGAGAGAGAGAGAGAGAGA